>JALQPE010001612.1:0-17266 GCA_030407315.1 Asparagopsis taxiformis | reverse complement strand
GAGTTCATGATGAGTGCCTTGTACCTCTTGACCAGTTTCTCTAATATGGCTGCCATTGATTCCCCATTGACCTGTGTTCTCCGTGTGTGTTTCTAATCTATGGCATTGATGAGTGCCTTTTTATCGAACAGCCTGGTTTGTAGGGTGTCGATCTTGGCCTGTTTGTCTTCCAGTATGTTCTCCTTTGACCCATGCTCATCGTTTTCATCCTCCTTTTCCTATAGTGAGAAGAACTTCATGTATGATGAACTGAATGAGGAGATGTTGACTCTGTGTTTGTGTAACTTGGAGGGCTGGGGAAGGAGGGGAGAGTGACTGCCCGGCGACGGTGAACTCTTCTCACTGATCTTGTCCAGATTTATGGTGCTGTGGACTCTCTTGTACATCATACTGGTATTCCAATCAAATCTAATATCAGGAGGAAAAGAGGAGATAGGAGAAGACATCAAGGGAGAGCAAAACACAACAGGCAACAAAGATAACTGAAGGAGTCCCCATCATCAATAAGTTGATGGTGAACAACTGTTGACTATCAATTTATGAGATCAGACATCAGATGGCCGAACCCATGGAGAATAGTCCTCGTTCTGGGTTTTCAGTAGATGTCAGGCCAAATTGAGTTGGTCCGACAGGGAATGTAAACCCGGTATAATGACAACGGGATCCCTCCTAATTGTTGTCACTTCCTGATACTTAATTAATATGCGGTAACAGTGTGTCGCTAGTTAAATAATAAGAGATAATTCCTTTCTAAGTTAATATTATTCTTGATGAAGTTCGCCCCAGGTAGCCTTACTCTGCTGTCCAAAGGTCTGAACTCCTGTGTGTTTGTGTATGAGAATTGTTCTCCTAGGCTGGTTTTGAAGGCAGTGCCTGTGGTGTGTTCCCGGGAGGTCTCTCACTTGCGGAACGAGTACCGCATTCTGAAGGCTATCAGTCACTAGGGCATCGTTAATGTAACTATGCTTAAGGAAGATGTAGTCCTTGGAGATGCTGACCCCAATGGCAGTCACTCTGCCTCCCATGTGCTGGTCCTTGAACATGCCTCACATGGGAGCCTGCTCTAAGTCATACAGAAACACAGACTGACTCTCCCCTCAGTAAGGGCACTGATGAAGGACATCACCCAGGCAGTTGGGTACCTGCATTAGAATGGCATCGTGCACAGAGACATCAAGCTGGACAACATCCTAGTCACTGAGGGTTAAACAGGCATCCGTGCCAAGGTGGCAGACTTCGGGTTCGCAGACTACTGCCAGGATGAAACCGGGATAAGGATGTTCTCATCCTTCAAGGGCACCAAGAGAGGGTACATGGCACCCGAAATATTCGAAACCGTAGACATGACCAGCAAGAAGTATGATGCTAGGAAGTCAGATGTGTTCGCCCTAGGGGTGATCATATTCTGCAGTGTCCTCAAGAAACTGCCCTTCGAGTACGCCAACAGACTCAACCACATTTACAGGCTCATTGTCAACAAGAACTTCAAGACCTTCTGGAGCAACCACACCCTGGAACTGAGCAGACTCGAACAAAAATCACACTCAATGGTCGAAGACTTCAAACATCTGTTCGAGAATATGGTCTGCTATGACCCTTCTAAGCGACTGAGCATTGAGGAGGTGCTCAGCCATCCATGGATGAAGGGCCAGACCGACATGCCCACCTTCCCTACTGATTGATTTATACTGAGTGTTATCTTAATAATCAGTCGATGCAGTATCACTTCAGTTTTTTCTTCCTCCTTTATTCGTTGTATTTGTTCTTGAGTGCTTCCATCCAGTTGATTTCGTTGAGTCCGAATCCTGTCCTTTTATACCTGCTCTCATAGATATCTTTGATTACTGCCTTGTTCAGGATGCTCTTGTGTGCCTGGCTGCATGTCAGCGATAAATTCAGAAGATCCTTCGGTGATAGGTGTCCCGATATCCTTGCTAAATTGATATGGAAGGCTGACAGTAGTAGATGAGTTTGTCCTGGGAACAGGAACCTCACTATCCTTGAATCTATTAGACTGTTGATGAGTTCCTTGTTTTTGATGTGCTTCAGCATATAGACATTATTCAGTTTGGATCCCAAGTGCCGTTCGTAGTTCAGCCAGAAGGAGTCTAGCTGTCTCCTGGTTTCCTTATCGATGGTGCAGAACTTGAGTATCTTTTGGATCTGAATTATTTTGAGGCATAGGGATCCTGTTCTGGATTGGACATCGATGGCATAGAGTTCCTCGTCTACCTTCCTGACTGTAGCCTTGATGGCTGTGTTATTGAGGAGTTGTTGATGCACATGGTGTGTGAATAGCTGTATTTCGGTGTAGAAGGACTCCTCGGTCATGATCAGATGATCGGTGTGTTCTTGATTGAAATCTGATAAGTATGCTGATATGTCAAAGATTAAGATCTCAAAGATATTCAAATGGAGGAGGAAATAGAAGAAAGACCCATCGATGTGCCCCATGAGTACATGTGCCCCATCTCAACCGAGATCATGGAGGATCCAGTGATAGCCGGGGATGGCATATCCTATGAAAAGAAATTCATCGAGGAATGGTTCAGGAAAAGTGGCAACAGTCCATTCACAGGGGAAAAACTGCCCCATAAGACACTCATCCCCAACCACAAACTCAGGCAGGCCATAGACACCTTCAAGGAAAGCATGCCCAAAATAATGAAGGAAAAACAAATCAGAATGGACCTAGAATTCGCCATACAGGCCAAGGAAAGGGAAGTAGAGGACTACCTGCACAAAAAAGACAGGGAAAAGGATATGTTAAGGAGGGAACTAGATGACTGCCATCACAGAATCAGGGTACTAGAGCAAGAAAAAGAAGAACTAAGAAGGGAAATCCAGAGACTAAGAGAAGAAAAGGGAGACCACAAATCTGATGTAAGACCACCACCACCATCAAATCCAATAGTTGGACCAAAGTCAGTCTACATCCATCCCATTGAACGCAATGGAGAGAAAACAGAATGGGAAAAGATAGTTGAATAGCATATTCAAGAAAAGAAGGAACTTACTCTACAGGCACTCCAACTAGAGGGGAAGCTTAAACCATACAATAGCATACCATCAAAAATAGGGTGTTTCACGAACCTTCAAGAGCTCAACTTAGACAACAATGGAATTGTAAAAATTGAGAATGTTGAGTGCTTCACTCATCTTAGAATATTAAGGCTGTACAAGAACCAAATCAACAAGATAGAGAATCTGAATGGATTGATTCACCTGCAGAGGTTATACATGAGCGAAAATAACATATCTAAAATTGAAAATTTGGATAAACTCATTCATTTGCAAGAACTATGGCTAGGGCACAATCACATAACGAAGATTGAGAATCTCAATAAATTAACCAATCTTCAGAAACTACTGCTCAATAACAACCACCTAACAAAGATCGAGAGCTTAGAGGATCTCGCACCTCTGCAGGATCTCTGGTTGCAGTAGAATCGAATTTCAAAAATAGAAAATGTTGATAAATTAGTTCACCTGCAGAATTTGCTCCTCAATAAGAATGAACTTTCAAAAATAGAAAATTTAGACAAGCTAATTAACCTTCAACAACTATGGTTAAATGGGAACAGCTTGACCAAGATAGAAAACATCAACAAACTAAGGCATTTGCAGGTTCTTTTCCTGAATGAGAATCACATCGAAAAGATCGAGAATCTAGATAAGCTTGAGAACCTGGTACGTTTATGGTTATATGGCAATCGAATCAAGAAAATTGAGAACATAAATAACCTCGTTAACCTCCAAGAACTATTGATACATACAAATGAAATCAAGAAAATTGAGAACTTTGATCGACAAGAAAAAATGACACTCTTGAACCTTAGTTCGAATAAAATCAAAAGAATTTAAAATATCAATGGACTTAAGAGCCTAGAGCTTCTAGAGCTGAACTCCAATGAAGTTTAAGTCATTGAGAAACTCTAACAGTTGCCAAAGTTGAAACATTTAGGCTTAGCATTGAATCGAATTCGAATCGTTGAGCCTCATCCTAAACTTCCCAATGATGTCAAGTTTTGCATCGGTATTTTGTTTGTAATATAGACGACAATCCATTACAGCTAAGTTTCCAAAGTAGGAATTATAGGCAATCCTTCAAAACGACCTTCCCAACCGTGTTTCTGTGTGATTTGTATTCTGATACTTCTTCTTTATCCATCATATTTATTCATGATCATTGGATGACTTGGCACTCTACTTTCCCTACTACATTGATAAAGAAGTAGTAGAAGTCCTTGTTTGAAGAATGGGGTTCCATTTAACAAAGTCGAATATAGTACTCTTTCCTTTCTTTATGTCCTTTTCCTTCCTTAACTTGTACGAAGCAATGTTTGAGGAACTCTGAGTTCCTGGAGACTAGCACCACCTTTGGATCGTGTTTGCTGACCTTAAAAACATTCTTTGCCACTTCTTCGTTGATGGTTGAAACTGCTTTGAGTAGCTCACTCAGTTGTATGAAACAGTTCTCCTTTGCCTGATTAGGCAGGTTCTATCCTGATTGCATGAGTTGGAAGATATTGAGTAGTTGCTTTTGGATCCCGATTATCCTTGACTCTCCTTAGATGCGATATAGAAAGGACAGTTGATTGATGGACTTCTGGAGTCCTGTTCTCTTTGTGGTGTCTCCCTTCTCCAGTTCGATCAGATCCTTGATGATGGATATCAACTCAAATCTAATCCCTTGCGATATGTCCAGTAAGGATGTACAGTACCGATATAGCTGTTCCATGTTTTCTAGTCTGATTGACTCTTCTTCATTCATTGCTTCATTTGCTGTAGCCTCATTGACCATTTATCCTTCCTTCTCTTCGAATGCATATGGTTCGACATCTCTGACATATAGGTAGTGTCTGAGGAAGTAGCTGGGCAGAGTGGATGGCCACATAGCTTCAGGCACATTGCCGACCATGATGACTGCTGCCTTATTGGACAGTGCTTTCAGACTGGGTTCCTCTTCGCTCTTGAAAAGGTATCTCACATTCTTGCATGTCTGCACTGGGTACTTCCCTCCTAGTTTGGCTAATGCTGCATATATCCTCTTCTTGTCATTTTTGCGAGTACCTAGTCCTGTGATCAGATTTTCAATTAGGTACATGAAGTTGTCCTCCTGTATGGTGCAGTGGGCAACCGTCTAGTAGACCAGGTTCCTCATTCTGATGTTGTTCTCCCTCAGGCACATCATTAATGTTCCGATGTCTTCCCGAGTTAGTACGAAGGGTGGAATCCTGGTGATTGTTTCCAATGCCTTCTCCCTGACCAGTTAATGTTCATCGTTGACCATGTACAGGATGACAGGTCTGAGTTCAGTCAGACTCAGACATGGACTGATGCTGCCCAGGAATTCAATGCACTTGACCCGTATCTAATGATACTCGTCCTCAAGGAGTTGCAGCAGTATCCCCTTAATATGGGACACCTTCTTGACCAGCACTTCCTTCTCAATCATCATTGGGTACAGCCTCTTCACAGTGTCGAAATCTAACTGATGTCCCTCCTGCTCTGAGTTGAATTTATAGTGGGAGGCACATGACAGAAGGGCAGTCTTCCTGACCTTAGCATTAAGGGATCGCATTTTCTTGCACAGGTAAGACATGATATCCTCAATACGATAGTGCTTCTCCCAAAACTGCCGGTATTCGGGCCTCCAAATGTGAGAGATCAAGTGCTCCTCAAGGGACTGAGCAAGGTCAATTTACTTGGAACTCAACACCTCTCTGACAAACTGCTCAACCACATCACCATACTCAGGAAAACAGATGGCCTTCTCAAGGATCAACTCCACATACTGGTGCTTAGAACGCAGGAACTGCACCATTATGGGCTTGAGTTACATCCTTAACCCCTTGTCACTGCTCAGGACCTCGGTGAGTCTGGAAGTGAAACGACCATCAAACGGTTTATACGGGTCGTCGAAATACTCTTTAATTAGGCTCTCTCTGGCAGGATGGTCGGTGACTGTCTATTCTGTCTCCATATTTATAGTTTGATAATCTTTAAAAGAGAGAATATTCCCGAATTAAACTGATGTCACTGACTGTTTTCGACCCTTCATTCTTGGCCACCCAGTTTGATGTGAGCCCGTCTGCCCTTATTGATTTGAGGTTTAAAGGAAGTTATGGGTTGATTCAAACTGCAATATATAATCGAAGTCAGCCATGCCTCAGATGTTATAGAGAGTGGGCAAGAACTTCAAGATTATCCGTAAGATTGACGAGGGTGCCTTCGGTGAGATATACCAGGCGATTAACACCAAGACTAACTTGTAGGTGGCAGTGAAGATCGAGCCTGTGAATTCGGACCACCCCCAGCTGATCTATGAGTGTAAGCTCTACAACTACCTGCACAATGACTCTACTGTGATTGACAAGGGTATCCCCAACGTGTACTACTGTTCTACCGAGGGTACCTTTATTAATTATCCTAGGTGACTACAATGTGCTAGTTATGGACTTGATGGGTCCTTCCCTTGAGTCCCTCTTCAACCAGACCCTCCGTAAGTTCTCCCTGAAGAGTGTGCTTATGCTCATTGACCAGATGATCCACCGCATTGAGTACATCCATAACAGGCACTTCATTCACAGGGACATCAAGCCTGATAACTTCTGTGTGGGCCTCAATAAGACAGCCCATAAGATATTCCTGCTGGACTTCGGACTGGCCAAGAGGTACATCCAGAGGGATGGCAAGCACATCCCATACAGGGAGGGCAAGAACCTGACAGGCACAGCACGGTACGCCTCCATCAACACCCATCTGGGCATCGAACAAGGTAGGAATAAGGATAATACAGCATGCAGGGACGACATGGAGAGCATAGGCTACGTCATCATGTACTTCCTGAGGGGAATGCTCCCATGGCAAGGACTCAAGGCCAACAACAAGAGGGACAAGTACGAAAGGATCAAAGAGAAGAAACTGACCACATCCATCGAAGTCCTCTGCAAAGGGTACCCAGTCGAGTTCACCAAGTACCTGAGCCAAACCAGAAACCTCAGGTTCGATGAAAGACCCAACTACTCCTCCATGAGGAACATGTTCAAGGACCTGTTCCAAGGAACGGGTACAAGGCCGACCATCAGTACGACTGGGTCATCCTGGCAGAAAAGAAGGACAAACTGGAGAAGAAAGACGACAAAATGAAAGAAGAAGTCAAGGAAGTCTGAATCCATGATCAATGATCACCCACCCATCAATTAACATCAAACACTCATATATATGGGCAATAATCCACTGTCATGCGACGGGTGCCTCAACAGCAGAAACGGCGAAAACTCAATGACCGATATCGAAATCGATGTCAAATCAGTCACCGATACAGTGGCATCATTGGCATTCTCAAACAAGACCATCGAAGAGACATATCATACTCTCATTGCCAAAAGTATCATCAGTAACATGTAGAACCGTCAACACTAGGTTAGAAGCTGCAAGGAATGAAAGGAATCAAAAAGCTGAAGTTGACAGTTGAGGGAGAAGGAGCAGTGTACTCGGGATAAACATCTAGCAATACTCCTCATGGAGCAGGAGAGCTACTCATCCCAACCAAGGGCAAATTCATTCAAGGCACTTTTAACAAGGGAGTTCTTGAGTGTGAAGATGCCATCATCATAGAGTCCTCAGGCAACTACTATAGAGGAGGAGTGGCCAACTTCCAGCCTTAAGGGCAAGGGGAGAAATTAGAGAGAGGCTACAGTCACTCAAAGGGCAAATTCAGTAAAGGAGAGCTATCAGGAAAGGGATAAAGGACATTCTTCGAAGATGGGAGCATTTACAAAGGCATGTTCGACAGAGGGCTACGATAAGGCAGAGGGAGGCTCCAATGGAAGGAGGACCTCTACTATGAAGGCACCTTCGAAGAAGACATAATGCAAGGCATAGGGCACCTGCACACACCCAACTACGACTATTATGGTCCATTCGAAGACAACAAGAAGAGCGGGAAGGGCACAGTCAAATTCAAGGATGGAAGAAAGTACGAAGGCTACTTCGAAGATGACCAACCCAATGGCTACGGAGAACTCCATCATACCAATGGATAAGTCGAGAAGAAGGTCTTCGGTAGTCTTGATTTCTGACTCTTACTTCATCTTTCCTGCAAAGTGCTTCCTGCTGTTAATATGAGATTAATTTTACATTTGAACAACTTTTCCAATATTAAGATAATAGTTTCTCAATAATTACGGTTGATTGTCCTGCCCTAGCACCGAGATGAGCCGATTGAGTTCCTGTCTGATGGGTTTATAAAGTGTATTTCCACGTTTATAGGGAGATATCTGCTGTCTTCAATAATAAAATTATTCGTGCATAAATATGAGCCTCAGACTCGATAGCAGAGTTCCTCTCACTCATGCTGAACTCCTGGAGTCGGCATCTCCTCCTGTGAAGAGGCATGTCAAGATCTGCAATCCGAAATTACCGAGTGACTTCTTTGGAGCCAGGAACCGCAATATTCTGGGCATATCAAACACCCCTTCCCGCTCACTCAACTTGAAGAGCTAGGCACATTCCCGTGTCAACAGTTAGAACCTGAAGCGAGATCAAGAGACTGCAGGACCCCTGAGTTCCAGGTCTCGCCATGCTTCGAGATAATCCCGGCATAGCCAAACTGCAGACAGTGAAGTTAACCGGGAAATGAAGCTAATCATGGGCATCATCGAAACCAATAGATAAATGAGGAAGGTCTTCAGGAAGCACAGCGTGTAGCTTAAGAAGGATCACAGCTGCAAGAGGGACGATCTCTTCCTGGAACTCCCTCCACTGATGGTCAAGAATGGTTCGAAGGGTATCCAAGGCCCTCTCTGATGCTTTTAATAATATATGTAGTTTGTTGAGTCCTTCATTTTGGTTTTCGCAATTGTATGCTATCAGTGGTGACTGTATAATATAATGGATTAATGAATTGGGTGTGAATTTGATCATTTCTTATCCTCCTCATCGTTGTCTCTCCTGGACTCTTCCTTCCTTTCCTCTTCGGTCTCCTTCTGATTGGTCATCTCTTCTTCATTCCTTTCCTGATTACTCTGTACCCTTCTGTTCTCCAGTATCTCTTCAATGTGCTGCCTGGACTGCCTGTCTAGTTCTCTGAGGTATGCGTTGATTCGGACACACTCGTCCATCCTCATGGTTTGGAACCCTCTGTAGTCCTCGATCTTGTACTCTGGGAACACCTTCTTGTAGATGTCAATCAGGAATGACCGGGTGTACCCATTTAGTCTCTTCTTAAGCCTCAGCATCAGACCAGGATTGAAGGGCTCATCCTCATCAGCAACAGCATATTGTTCATCCTCAGCATCCACATCCCTGTTCCTGGAGTGTCTGGAACCCTTGGACCCTCGAGATAGCCTCGAACCTCGTGACACCCTTGATAATCTGGATCGTCTTGACTGGTTTGAGTGTCTTGAATCGACTGATCTCCTGTCATCTTGGTCCTCCTCCATTGCGTGTTCCTTCTCCTAGAGCCGTTCATTGACTTCCTTGGCCTCCTTGATGTCATTGGAGTTGAGACTGCTCTCATTTTTGACCACTGGGCAGACAATCTTCACCAGCTTCTCCAGCCCTCTGGTTGGGTTCAGGAATGTCTCATTCTGGTAGTTGAAATCGTAGCTGTTGTTGATGATCAGCAGGATGTCACTGTAAAACTCACATTTGTTCTTGTATTTGTTGGTCTTGAGTTTGTTCTAGACTGTGCTTAGGTCCATGGGTTCCTTGATTATTTCAAAATATTGCGGGATGTTCATTTCTTCGGGATTGACCGGCATCTTGAATGGCCATGAGTGTTTGCTGTTCTTGAGCTTCTGGAGTATCCTTGGACAGTCATCTAACTCAAACCCGAGTGTCCATGAACTACCCTCCTATATTGGCACTAATCTGTTCTTAATGGGGGTCGACTGCCGTTTGATGCTCCTTCGACCACTCTTGGGAGTGTCCTTGGTACCTTTCCTGCCCATCTGAGCGGCCTCCTTGGGCGAGTGACGCTTCCTAGTCACGATGTTCGGATTGGGGATAGGCTTCATCAGGACAAAGCCCTTGGGAAGCTTGTGATTGATCTTCAAGGCTGCTTAAGGTGTCAGCTAGATCTCAAAAGCACTGTCCTTCTTGGGCAAGGTGCCTCTGAAAGAACTGTCGATCTTTGAAGGCGAACTCTAACTCTACATTTAGGAATAATACTCATAATTTCCGCAAAGTGCACAACATAAATAACAAACTCTCCTCTACTGATATTTTAATCAGAATTGAAT
Source organism: Asparagopsis taxiformis (assembly GCA_030407315.1). Classification (NCBI taxonomy): domain Eukaryota; phylum Rhodophyta; class Florideophyceae; order Bonnemaisoniales; family Bonnemaisoniaceae; genus Asparagopsis; species Asparagopsis taxiformis. The sequence goes on along the minus strand of JALQPE010001612.1, from coordinate 7,016 downwards.
TAATCCTCTTTGATAAAAGAAATATCATAGGAGCAGGAATGAACAGCTCAACCATCAAGTCATCGATTAAGGAAACCTTACCTATGATTCTGGCTCAATACAAGGACAGCAGCAAACTGAGTTCTTCATCCATAAAGTCAATCGATCACTCAAGATCATATCAGGAAGGGCAGTATCACCACTGTGCTGCCAAGACATAGAAACTTATTACAACCTTATTTTAGCTGTAGAACTTGATCCAGTCTAGCATTCTGAACATTGTTGCTCGTAACCCTACCCTCTTTGCCACTTCTCTCTTAACCCATACTGCAGATATCTTTGAAACTGTCAAAAGATAGTGTAAGGAAGCTAGTCAACTCGAACAGACCTGCCTGTGCACCCTTAGTCATCGACACCAAGTGTCCCAGAGTTTACTTATGGCTATCTACTGTTCATCTGTGCTTAAGCAGAAGGTCTGTATTCTGGCCAACGCCTCAACTAAGAAGCAATGGTAGAGCTATGCAGTTGACAGTGACAGTCTGGATGCCTCATCGACCTTGGAGACCTATTTAGGTCGATAGTAGATCAGTGTTCTTCCTCTCTCTTAGTTTGACATTGAGATGCAGCCATGGGTGGACTGCGATATCTGTATTATTGATGTTTTCAACCTGAGTCCTCTCATCCACCGTCCAACTCTCCTCAAGAAACTGCGACAGATAGTATCTCGTAAGCAGACTATCCTTTACTACAACCATACTCAATAATAGGAGATCTCCCATATTCTGGATGATGACCTCTGTCTGATTGATAGCAATAAGTGCAGAGTAGTTCCAATTGAACTGAACCCAGAGCATCCCTTGTAGCTGTTTGTCGAGGAGAACCCTTAGGCCTCACTGTTGGAGTTCCTGAAGGAGGAGAGACACCACCCTAACCGCCAGGACATCATCATATTCTACCCTTCAACCAAGTATCGTTCTCTCCCCAAATATCGGACCCATTTCCAATAAACCATAATGAGAGAGTTAAGGAGTTCTGCAGACACTGTGCACCTGGTCACTCGCCCCAATATGCCCATCTGTACCAATAAGAACAATATATTTTTGGTGGAGGACTCTGAGTAGCTGCTAAGATGGAACTACTTCTATGGGAATGTGTTTTATGTGTTGGACTATGGTTACCAGAGGAGGTACTACCTGGACTATCGGTCGATGTGCTTCGTGCAGACCCTCAAACCCAGCACTCAGAAGGAAACAGCCAGGAGGAAGTGCTATGCAGGCGTGTACAAGGTAGGCAGGTACTGCGAGAAGAAGGAGGCACTCACCTAGGAGGAGGAGGCCAGGCAACTGGAGATGAACTACATCTACCAGCAGTATGGGGATGAGACCGACCTGTCACTCTATGTGCTAAGGATGCTGGCACTAGGAATGGAGAAGTATCTATAGAAGGGCAATGCCAACATCACTGAGTGCATCAGGTGCCTGATAGCCAGCCAAATACTAGAAGCCAAGGATGGAACACTCACCATACTCAATCCAGAACTACTCAAGTACGACACCAACCCCCTATTCTCCAACTTGATACTCAATAATAGGAAGGACCCCAAACTGGTGAACCTGATTATCATGACAGTGGCATTCCTAGTCACGAGAGGGTCACTCAGAAGGGCACCCAAGTTAGTAGAGTCCAAAACTGGGTACAAACCAGTAGGAGTATGGAGGCAGAGCGGCTACCTGCACTCAGTCCTGGATGTCATCACCAAGAGTTAACTCATATAGAATAAAGCCCAAATCGAGAGGAACTCCCAGGCTTCGAGCAGGAAGAGTCTGATGCGGAAGAAGACATCCATGGTCAATGAATCAGAGTTCGAGGCCTATGGGAATCTATTCGAAATAGTACAGCCCAAGAAGATGAGTTTCGAGGAAATGGAACTGGCAGACTTCATCAGGGAGTACTTCATCGATGAGGAGATGCTGCACCACATCAAGGACCAAGTCGATCACCTAAGAGACATATTCGACATCGAACAGAAGAACATATACCTAAGTGAGAAAGATATCCCCCTGGTCATCGAAGAACTGTTCAACTACTACAGTGGCAGCAAGGGAGTAGGAGTGTACTCAGGATCCAGGAGAGTAGGGTACCTGGTAAATGGGAGCACAGAGGGCATATTCCCGCATAAGTCATCATTGACTGCATTATTGAATGAGACACCCCAGTATGTCTATATTCTGAGGGTGGTCATGGAGAAGGATCAAAGGGAAATACTCATGAGCAACTCACTCACCGCAGACACCTACATGAGCTGCAGTGGAGAGCTACCCAATAATTAAAGGAAGAGCTATGGGGAAGTCGAGATCGAGTTCCATGGCATATCCACAGCCACATTCGAAGGACTCAGGTCCATGTACGGAAAGGAAATCAGGAAGTTCGAAGACGACATGCAATGCATGGTGGAACCCAACGAAGAACTGGCACTGGTGGTCATCTACTGTCCTAAGAACAAAGAAAAAACAGTCAGAGAATTCTTCGAAGGTATTCTCAACAAGATCAGGGAGAGTCTGGTCAACAGCACTAAGACTGTAAATTTTGTGGGTAGCACCAACATATCACTAGGCAATGGAGGTGTTGTGGTAGAGATACTGAAAGAAAACAACATCAGAAAGTGCAAACTGACCAACCTTCATCATCTATGTGATAAGGAAGACCTATATGAGCTATTTGAGGAGTTCTTTAAACTGAAGAGTGTCGACATGGTGGATACGGGGAGCCAGTATAAGGCAGCAGCCATCATCGAATTCTACTCTCAAAAGGATTATTACCGGTTTTTTGATTACTTCAACCAATGCCTCTATATGGGCAAGTACATGGAAGTGTCCCCCATCATGGAGAAAAATGCAGATACCTTGAAGGCAGAGAAGTACGTCCGTCTGAAATGGTATGTCTGGAAGTCACATCAAAAAGCATTAGTCGAATTCGAGAAGGAAGAGCAGGCACTTTGTGCCTATACTGATTTCGAAATGAATACAACCCTCGATGGCAGAAAGATCAAGTTCAGAAAGGATGGAAATAAACTGTACTTAGATGAGTTAAATCCAAAAACTGATGAGCTGTTCATTGAGGAAGCACTCAGGAAATTTGGAACTATCAAGAACATCTAAGTGCTGAAGACTCCAGTTAAGGAATCAGCCAAAGACGATCAGATAATTGAGTTCCATATTAAGAAGATCCTGGATAGGGACGAAGGAGCAGTGTTCGAGATGGGACCCATTGAGAAACTGAAGAACGGCCTGAGAACAATGAAGGTCACTTTTGAAGATGAGAAACTGATGAAGAAGGTTGTGGGAGACTTCACAGACAGTTCGACAAGATAGGTGTCAGTAGGGTATACTTAACAGAGAGATACACCTACCCAATACTGGTGCCTGGCAAGAAGTCCCTCCCATTATACCAGGAATTGTTAGAAGAGGCTGTTGAGGCACTGCCCAAGGATGCTACTGGAGAGATAACCAGGACGATAAATGAAGAGTCCAATGGGAAACTGTACATCATAGCCAAGAGCAAGAGACAGGACCTCATCAACCTGTTGGAGAACAAGTTCACTGGGGAACTGAAAGGGTATGAAGTGGATCTGACCGACTTAGAGAAGAGCATCCTCATCAACGACATTGGAATAGCCAACATCATAGACCTACAGGAAAAGTACCCATGTAAGATAGCACCCAACTACCTGAAGAAGACTCTAACCATACTCACTCCCTTCAAACACTCCAAGGCCATCAAACAAGAAATCAAGTCAAGGGTACAGGAACACTTCTTCTATAGAGTACCCATCAACTCTAAAGGTATGAAATACCTGAAAGTCAATCCAGATAAGTATCAGTCAATGGAAAAGACCTACAATCTAACATTCTTGGAATTGGAAGAAGTGAGCAAGTGTCTAATATTTGAGGGTAGTGCTATCCATGTTCAGAAGGCTTTCACTTACCTGATGCACTTGATTGAGTCTATTACAGTTCCTGAGGAGGACATGATTAATGCGGACTACTGTGGAATATGTTGTGAGGAGCCATCTCGCCCTTATCGGCTTCAGAAGTGTGGGCATAGATTCTGCCTTAACTGTGTAGTGGACTCTCTCAATATGGCCCTCGGTGACATCACAATGTTCCCTATCAAGTGTCCCTCATTGCATGACCTAAGTGGTTGTCAATGACCTGGAGTTCCTCCTTGAATAAACCAGCTGGCCGAGACTCATCAACATGGCAGTCAATCAGTATGTCGGCAAAAACCAAGAACACTATACCTTCTGTTTCACTGCTGGGTGCAAGCAGATCAGTGCCATCATGGTCGACCATTTTGAATGCGATACCTGCAACACCGCATATTGCCTATAGTGCAAGGTACGCCCATTTTATATCATAGCTGAGGTACCATCCGAGATTAACCTGTGAAGAGGCCAAACAAGGAGGAGACCTGCTGTTCAGGAAGTTCATGGAGGAAAATAATATCAGGAAATGCCCCAATAAAGTATGCGGGATGCCCATCGAAAGGGTAGACGGGTGCTATAGAGTCACCTGTAACAGATGCGGAAGAGCATGTGCTTCAAGTGCTAGCCTGACAAGATGATCGCATACGATAACTACAATGACTGCTATAAACACCTGTCGGATGTCCATGGCAGTTACTGGTGATCATATTATGTATTGATACTCATTGCATCTATCTACATTCATCGGTATTCCAATCAAAGCTAGTCAGATCCTGACTTCTTGCCCTTACCCTTCTTATTGGACTTCTTGGAACTTGATTTCTGTTGCTTTTTGGCAGATTGTTCAGCTTGGCCTTCTTCTGTTCCTCCTCAGCTTTAGCCTTCTTCTGCTGTTCTTCCTGTTTCTTCTATTCCTCTTGTTTCTTTATTTCTTCCCGCTTCTAGAGTTCTGACTTTTCTAGCTTCCTCTTCTGCTTTCTTCTTCTTTCTTCTTTCTCTTTTCTTCAGTTCTTCTTTCTTCCTTTGTTCCTATTCCTTCTTCCTTTATTCTTCTTTCTTCTTGGTTTCTTATTCTCGCTTCTTCTTTGCATCTTCTTCTTTCTTCTTTTGTTCTTCCTGTTCTTTCTTCTTCTGTTCTTGCTGTTTCTTTTCCTGTTCTTGCCTTTTCTTCAGCTCTTCCTGTTTCTTCTTTTCTTCTTGTTCTATCTCTTTCTTCCTTTCTTCTTCCTCCCTCTGCTTTCTCTATTGTTCCTTTTGTTTCCTTTCTTCCTCTTTCTTTTTTTCCTCTTCTTTTTTCTTTTCTTCTGCTTTCTTGTCATTTGATCCCTTATTTGGTGTTTCTTTCTTGGGTGCATCTATCTTGACTTCAGCCTTTGGTGCCTCTTCGGTCTGTGGTTGCTCCTCAGCTATGATTGAGTTGACATATATGTTGGCATTCTTCCCTCTGTTCCTAGCCTTTGAGAATATTTCTTCCAGGTTCTCTTTCATCTTCTTGCTGATAGCAGTGTCCATGAACTCAAACTCGAATTGTTCATTGTTATTAATCACTGTGTTCAGGTCAGCACTCATCAGTTTGACATCATCATCCTTCAGTTCATTATGAGATAGAGAAAATGTCAGTTTCTGATAGGACTTCTTAGCCAGACTCTTCAGAGCACTAATGGCGCCATATCCATGGGCGTCATTGAAGGCCAGATTAAGGACGAGACTCTTCAAATTAGGCAGATCATTGACCACAGTTTGAGTGATCTGAGATATGCCCTCATCGCCCACATAGTTCTCAACATAACCCAAATTCAGGTACTCTAGGTTCTTCATATTGGCCAACACTGCATTCATGACCTCAGCACCATTGATGCCCACTCTATTGACTCCACACCTGAATGTGAGTCCCTTCAATTGGGTCTGACTCTTCAGTCCATCGACCAGTTTCTTGAAACCCAGGAATCCGAAGTTCTTGGATGCAACACCCAAGTGCAGTTCTTCTAGGCTGGTCAGTTTGGTGAGCAGGTCACCCACATCCTTGGCACCCTCATTCTTGATATAGTTGAAGTCCAGGTTCCAGGACAGACTCCTCAGGTTACTGAACTCAGATAGGCTTTCAGTGATGTTGCTGGTTCCATATTCGGTGATATTGTTGAAGTAGAGATCCAGGTTCAGGTTTCTCACTTGGTTCTGGGCTCTGAGACCCTCTGCTAGTTTCTCACCTCCCAGGTACCCAATACCGTTGGCATAGAGGTTCAGTTCGAGTTCCTCCAATTCCACTCCTTCCCTATTGAGGTACTGGTGAATGTTATCCATGGACTTGTTGGTCAGTTCATTGCCAATCAGGATTAAGGACAGCCTCTTGAGTCCCTTGGGCAGCTTATGCAGTTCGAAGAATTTACTGAGACTTTCATCCTTGATTCCACCCATGATCATGGATATTTTGAGATCTTGGAGGGTGGTCAGTTTGTTCAGCCCATTGGCCAGCACTTCGCCTATACCGTTGTCTGCCTTGACTGCATCTAGATCCAGTTCGAGTTCGGTGAGCCCATTGGGGATCAAACTGAGTACGTACTCGACTCCTGAATTCCTGAGCTGGATGTTGCCCAGATTCAGTTTAGGGACTCATAGACGGGCAGAGGGAAGGGAAACACCTCCTTAATCTCAGATGCTGAGAGACGGGACATAGCCAGGGAAACGTCCACGTGCTGCATATTGGGCAGCCTGAGTGCCTCCTGCAGCTTATCGTATTTGAGACTAGTCAGGGACTCAGTCCAGTTAGAGTGGAACACTAGGGAGTCAGATTTCACCTCGAAACGGTAGTTCTCGGTGTCCGCCAGGAAGAAGAACTTCAGGAACAGGAACACCATCACCACGATTATCACCGGGCCCTTCAGGTCAATCATCGATTGAAGATTCTAATTATTAATATTAAAATAGCACACATGTAGATTATCATCCATACACCCCATTGTTGACGTGTCAATAATAGAAAGAATGATAATATAGATCAATCAACATCAGACTCCTCCTTCGATTAGTATGGAGGCTCCTTCCATATCTTGGG
>JALQPE010001611.1:0-18628 GCA_030407315.1 Asparagopsis taxiformis | reverse complement strand
CCCGCACTGGGGTCGATCAGGGCGATACCGGCATCTTCTCGGATTTCGAGATGGCGGCGCGATGTGGACCGGCTCCGGCCCGCGCGAGCGGCGCGGGCGGTGGCTTTTGCGGAACCTTTTGCCCGCCCGCCCTCCGTGCATGTGTCGGTATCGCTGTGGGATATGGACACCTCCGCAGCCATCCGGGCAGAGCTGGTGGCGGAAAACATCACCTGCGAAGGGTTCGATATCGTTTTCCGCACCTGGGCCGACAGCCGCGCCGCCCGGCTGCGCGCCGCCTGGCTGGCAATCGGCGAACTGCCCTTTGCCGATGACTGGGACGTCGATTAAGCCTCGGCCGTAAGGCGTCCGGCGCGCAGCAGCTTGCGGAACTTGGGGCACTCCAGATGGCTGGGCGCCGGGCAGTCCGCCACATGGCGCAGCGCGTCGCGCAGGGTGGACAGCTCCTGGATCTGCGCCTCCAGCGCGTCGGCGCGGGCGTGCAGCTGGTCCCGCGGCAGATCCGGCCGGCCGTCCTTGCCGAACATCCCGGAAATCTCCTGCAGCGAAAACCCCGCCGCCTTGGCCAGCGTGATCAGCGACAGCTGCAGCAGTGTTTCGGGTCCGAACTGCCGCCGCAGCCCCTTGCGCCCGGCTGAGGTGATCAGCCCGATCTCCTCATAATACCGCAAAGCCGAGGCCGCGACGCCAGAACGCTCCGCGACCTCGCCAATATCCAGAAGTTTCATCCTTGACCTCAAGCTGGCTTGAATTCGCAGGCTGCCAGTCTTGAACGGATTGGACAAGGAATATCCCCGATGAAAACGCACGAGACAGCGGTTTGGCAGCAGCCCAGGGCCATCGCGCTGCTGATGGCGGCCAGCCTCACGGTGATGGCGAACGCCACGATCAGCCCGGCGCTGGCCGGGCTGGAACAGGAATTTGCGGATGCAGAGGACGCGGGCTTTCTGGTGCGGCTGCTGGTCACCGTGCCCTCGCTGGGGGTGATGCTGACCGCGCCGCTGGCGGGGCTGGCTGACCGCCGCGCCGGGCGGCGGGGCGTGCTTCTTGCGGGGGTCTGGCTTTTCATCCTCTGCGGCACGGCGGGGTTTTACCTGCCGGATCTGCACCTGATGCTGGCCAGCCGCTTTGGCCTCGGCATCGCAGTCGGCTGATCATGACCGCACAGACCGCCCTGATCGGCGACTACTTCACCGGCGCCCGGCGTCAGGCGCTGACCGGGCTGCAGATCTCTGCCCGCAACTTTGGGGGCTGGTGTTCATCGGCACAGCCGGGCTGGCCGCGACTCTGTCGCCGCGGCTGCCGTTCCTGATCTACGGCCTGGCGGCGGTGTGCCTCTTTGCCGTCTGGCGCCACGCCCCGGAACCCCGGTACAGCGGCAGCGGGGCAGGGCAGCCAGAGGCGCCAGGCCACCCCGCCTGGCTGGTGCTGCTCATTGCCGTCTCGGCCCTGCAAATGCTGACCAACGGCCTCTTCTTCATGATGCCGACCCAGCTGCCATTCTTCTTTGCCGCGCAAGGTCTCAACAGCGCACTGATGACCGGGGCCGGTCTCGGCCTGCTGTCGCTCTGCGGCGGCATAACCGCGCTGCTATATGCGCGGTTCAAAGCACGCTGCCCCATGCTGCGGTCTTTGCCGCCGGCTACAGCGCGCTGTCCCTTGGCTTTTGCGGTGCTGGCGCAAGAGGGCAGCCCGGCCCTGTCCCTCACCGGGGCGATGGCCGTCGGCATCGGCTATGCCACGGTGTCCCCGGGGTTTGTGGCCATTGCACTGGCGCTGGCCCGGCCAGGCGGCGCGGGCACCGCAGGGGCGATCCTCACCGCTCGGTGTTCTGCGGCCAGTTCCTGTCGCCCTTCGCCAGCACTCCGGCCATAGCTCAGTGGGGATACGGCGGTGCTTTCGGTGCGGCTGCGGCGCTGCTGGCGCTGATGGCCGCCGCCGCACTGGCCGCGGCCCTGCGCACCGCCCGCCGCAGCGCCGCCGCCTGAAACGAAAAAGCCCCGCTCAGCAGCGGGGCTTTGATCCATCCGGAAAACAGCAGCCTCAGCCGCCGTTGGAATAGAGGCTCTCGTAAATCGGAACCAGCGTCTTGTCCTCGACAGCGACGACACAGAGGTGCCATGCCAGATGTTCAGGATCGCCTGGGTGAACAGCGGCGCGGTCGGCACGATGCGGATGTTCGGCGCGGCCTTGACTTCTTCGGTGGGCTGGATTCGAGTCGGTCAGCACCAGCGATTTCATCACCGAGTTGGTGACGCGCTCCACCGCCGGGCCGCTCATCACGCCGTGGGTGATGTAGGCGTGGACTTCCTTGGCGCCGTTATCCAGCAGCACCTGCGCTGCCTTGCACAGGGTGCCGGCGGTGTCGCACATGTCGTCGACGATCAGGCAGATCTTGTCCTTCACGTCGCCGATCACGGTCATTTCCGCCACTTCACCCGGCTTCTCGCGGCGCTTGTCGACGATCGACAGCGGCGCGTTGATGCGCTTGGCCAGCTCGCGGGCGCGGGCCACGCCGCCCACGTCCGCGACACCACCATCAGCTCGCCCATCCGGTCCTTGAACTGGTCCTCTCACGTCCAGCGCAAAGATCGGGCTGGCATAAAGGTTGTCCACCGGAATGTCGAAGAAGCCCTGGATTTGGGCTGCGTGCAGGTCCATGGTCAGCACCCGCTCGATACCCGCACGGTCAGCATGTTGGCCACCAGCTTGGCCGAAATCGGCGTGCGCGCCTTGGTGCGGCGGTCCTGGCGGGCATAGCCGAAATAGGGGATCACTGCGGTGATCCGCTGGGCCGAGGACCGGCGCAGCGCGTCGGAGATGATCAGCAGCTCCATCAGTTGGTCATTGGCCGGGTTCGAGTCGGCTGGATGATGAACATGTCCTCGCCGCGGACGTTCTCATAGACTTCGACGAAGATCTCGCCGTCATTGAACCGCTCGACGCGGGCATCCACCAGCCCCTGGTCGACACCGCGGTGCATGCTCATGCGGCGGGTAATGGCTTGGGCAAGAGGGAGGGTAGCGTTCCCAGCGATCAGCTTGGGTTCGTTCAAGGTCGGCATTGGCTGTTATCCCCAGGCAGCAATGGCAATGTGTCAGATTCGTGATATTGAACCCCGCTTATCATGCACTTACCTTCGCGCAAAGTTCTAAGCGGGAGATACATCTTATGATGGTATTTGATTTCTACTTTTCCACCCTTTCGCCATTTTCCTATCTCGCCGGAACCCGCCCGTGGGAGATAGCGGCCCGTCACGGCGCCAAGGTGAACTGCAAGCCGCTGGACATCTGGCGCTGTTTTTCCCGCACCGGCGGCACGCCCCCGGGCGAACGGCATCCATCGCGGCAGGAGTACCGTCTGATCGAGCTGAAGCGGCAGGCGGCCAAGCTGGGCCTGCCCGTCAACCTCAAGCCCGCCATTGGCCCACTAATGCCGCGCCGTCCTCCTATGCCATCATTGCAGCGCAAAACGCAGGCGGCGGCGATATGGGGCAGCTGGTTCATTCCATCCTGCGAGCCTGCTGGGCAGAAGAGAAGGACATCGCAGACGACGCGGTGATCCGCGCCTGCCTCGACGGCGCCGGCTTCGACCCCGCGCTGGCGGACAGCGGCCTCCTGGCCGGCGCGGAAACCTATGCGCAAAACCTCGAGGATGCGGTCAATGCCGGCGTGTTCGGCGCGCCGTTCTGGGTGACGGCGGGACGGCGCCCGGTTCTGGGGCCAGGACCGGCTGGAGGATCTGGACGCGCATATGGCGGAGGCGGCGGCGTGACCGATCAGCTGGACGGTATCTTCTCGCGCAGCTTCGGGCAGGGCCCGCGGCCGGTGCTGGCGGTGCATTGCTCGCTGGCCCATTCCGGCGCCTGGCGCGGCCTGGCAGAGGGGATGGCAGAGAAATCACCCTCACCGCCTTTGACATGCTGAGCCACGGCCGCAGCCCGGACTGGGACGGGCAGGGCAATTACCAGCTGCTGAACGTGGAGGCAGGCCTTGCGCTGCTGACGGACCCGGTGGACCTGGTGGGCCATTCCTTCGGGGCCACTGTCGCCCTGCGCATGGCGATGGCGCGCCCGCATCTGGTGCGCAGCCTCACCCTGATCGAGCCGGTGCTGTTTGCCGTCGCCAAGGCCGATGCCCCGGACGTGCTGGCCGCGGTGGAGGCCGACAGCCAGCCCATCGACGCCGCCTGGGCCCGCCGGCGATCTGGAGCTGACAACCCGGCTGTTCAACCGCCTGTGGGGGCCGGTGAGCCGAAATGGCCCGAACTGCCGGAACAGCTGCGCGCCGCGATGATGCGGGCGATGCCAGTGATCCCCGCCAGCCACGGCACGCTCTACCTGGATGAGAACGGCACCCTGGCGCCGGGGCGCTGGATCCGGTCACGATGCCTGCACTGCTGGTCACCGGATCGGACAGCCCGCCGGTGATGGCAGAGATCGCCCAGGGCCTCACCCGCCGCCTGGGCAATGCCCGCGCTGTATCGGTGCCCGGCGCAGGCCACATGCTGCCGGTGACGCATCCGGCAGAGACGGCTGAACTCTTGCGCGGGTTCTGGCAGCGGGCCTGACCCTTTGCGCCGCCGCTGCAGGCAAGGCAGGATAGGGCAGCACGGGCTGCAGCGGCGGAGGACGCACCGATGGCATCGAAGAAGGATCTGTTGAAAACGCTCCTCAAGGGCCTCGAGACCGGCGACCCGCGGCTGCCGCTGTGGTCAATGAGGACAAGTACATCCAGCACAACCCCCAGACCCATGAGGGCAGCGAAGGGCTGGCCGAGCTGTTTGCCGGCCTCGCGAAAACCTCCCCCAAGGTGCGTTCAAACGGGTGTTCGAAGACGGCGATTTCGCCTTTGCCCATGTCGAGTACGATTTCTCCTCCCTGCGCGCAGCCTTCGAGTGTTCCGGTTTGAGGACGGCCAGGCGGTGGAGCATTGGGACAACATCCAAGCCCTGCGCGGCCCCAACCCCTCCGGCCGGGGATGCAGGACGGCACCACGGACATCACCGGCTTGGACAAGACAGAAGACACCCGCGCCCTCGCGCGCCGCTTCACCGAGCAGGTGCTGATCCAGCGGCGGCTGGACCTTTTGCCGGACTATGTCCGCGCGGATCTTATCCAGCACAGCCCGGACCTGGCGGACGGTTTGCCCGCGCTGCAGGAGGCTCTGGCGGCCACGCACGACGGCACGCCCGCGATCCGGTACCAGCGCCTCCACCGGGTGCTGGCGGAAGGCGACTTCGCTCTCTGCGCCAGCGAGGGTCATCTGAACGGCACGCACACCAGTTTCTACGACCTGTACCGTATCGCAGACGCAAGATCGCAGAACACTGGGACACGGTCGAGACCATCCCGCCGCGCAGCGCATGGAAGAACGACAACGGCAAGTTCTGAACCGCCAGGGCCCGCTCCCTGGCGCCGGGCGTTTGATTCTGACGGCACTGACCCTAGACTGGCAGGCAGTTGGTTCATTGGCGGAGGGTCCCATGCCCGGACTTGATTTTCTGGTATTCGATCGGCAGCACCTACACCTACTTGACCGTGATGCGGATCGCGGACGCGGCGGCGGAGGCGGGGGTCGCGGTCCGCTGGCGCCCGTTCAACGTGCGCCACGTGATGACAGTGCAGAACAACATCCCCTTCAAGGACAAGCCGGAAAAGACCGCCTATATGTGGCGCGATGTCGAACGCCGCGCGCAGCGCTATGCTTCCATGTGCGGCTGCCGGCGCCCTATCCGCTGCCGGAGCTGGTGCTGGCCAACCAGGTCGCGGCGCTCGGCGCGGCGGAGGGCTGGGGGGAGCCTATACCCAGGCCGCCTACCGCTGCTGGTCGAGGCGGGCCAGCCCGCGGTGAGGACCCGAACCTCAGCGCCAGCCTGGAGGCCGCAGGCCAGGATCCGGCCCGTGTGCTGGAGGCGGCGCAGTCAGAGGAAACCGTCCGGATGCTGGCCAAAGCGACAGACGAAGCAATGGCCCTTGGCATTTTCGGCGCGCCCAGCTTTTGCGGTGGGCAAGGAGATCTTCTGGGGCGACGACCGGCTGGAAGACGCGCTGCTCTGGGCGCAGGGCCGCCAGTAACCGCGGCCGGCCGCACTTTAAAGCAACGATAGGAACGCCCGGATATCCTCTTCCGGAACCGACCAGTCGCAGACAAACCGCGCTGTGACCAGCTCATGCTCCGGCCCCTGCAGCAGCCCGTCCCACAGGTGGTAGATGGCGCCTGCGGCGAACAGTTCCTGATGCTTCCCGCGGGGCAGGGCGCAAAGATCATGTTGGCCTGCGCCGGATGGGTGAAATGGGCACCGCCGCCTCCAGACCCTCGCCAGCAGCGCCGCCTTGGAATTGGCGGCGCGGGCGTTTTTCAGCCACAGATCATCGTTCAGATAGGCGAGCATCTGCGCCGACAAGTAGCGGTGCTTGGAAAACAGATGCGCCCGCGCTTGCGGCGGTACTCGAATTCCTGCGCGTGTTCGGGATCAAAGAAGATCACCGCCTCCACCCCCAGGCAGCCGTTCTTGGTGCCGCCGAAGGACACCGCATCCACGCCCGCCTTCCAGGTCATCTCCGCCGGCGTGCAGCCCAGCGACACCAGCGCATTGGTGAAACCGCGCGCCGTCCATATGCACCGGCAGCCCGTATTCCTTGGCTGCCGCGCAGACCGATTGCAGCTCCGTCAGGCTGTAAACGGTGCCCAAACTCCGTGACTTGCGTCAGCGACACCGGCCCCCCTGCGGCCCATGCACACCGCGGGTCTCCTCGCCCTCGATGGCGGCGCGCAAAGCCTCAGACGTCATCTTGTCCGCATCTGGACCAGCGTCAGCTTGGCACCGCCGCTGTAGAACTCCGGCGCGTTGCATTCATCCATGTTGATATGGGCAGGCTTGGTGCAGAACCACCGTCTGCCACGGCTGCGCCAGCGTCGACAGCGCCAGCACATTGGCCGCGGTGCCGGTGGCGACCAGATAAACCGCCGCTTCCGGCGCCTCGAAAATCTCCCGGATCCGCGCCGTCACCTCGGCCATTTCCGCATCGGCGCCATAGCCCATGGCATAGCCCGGTTGGCCGCGGCCAGGGCGTCAAGGATCTGCTGCGGCACCGTGGGCCGGAATTGTCGGAGGCGAAATGCATCGGGCTGTGTCCTTGGTCTGCATGGCGTTACGCCCCAAGCAGTAGGCAGTTCTGCGGCGGATTCCAAGCCGTGCCTGTCCCGCGCTTTCAGAACACTTGCGCGAACAAATACCCCATGCGAAGCCGGTGCAGGTGCCGGCAATGGCCCAGACGGTCAGCTGCCGCGCCAGATGATACCTGTGCCAGGCCTGGATATCATTGGCCTGCCGGCCGCTCAGACCCAGGGTCGAGAGGAACTCTTTCGCCTTATAGATTTCCCGCCGGCTGAAATAGGCGCCGTGCTTGAATGGCATTGACCGCCCTCCTGCTGGAATACCAGTTCGGACCCGGCGCCGCTGCTGTGCCGGCCCGGCGCCCGGTTCTTCCCAGAATGCGGGAGGGGGAGTGCGGTTTGCAATCCTAATTGCAAGGGTGCTTAATGAAACCGGACCGGAGAGCGGGGCAATCCCGCTCAGCCCAAGGGCTCGTCGATGATGTGGTCTTCCCACTCTTCTTCGGCGATCTCGAACTCCGACACCGTCCAGCCGCGCACCGAAACCCCTGCCTCATGCACGCTTTCCGGGGTGCCGGTCAGCAGGGTGCCATTCCGGCAGCGGCTTGCCCTGCCACAGCAGCCGGTAGGCGCAGGTTTCAGGCATCCAATAGGCGTGGGTGTCCAGGTTGTCCGGTTTCAGCACGATGCATTCCGGCACGAACTGATGCCGATCGGATACTGCGCGCAGCGGCAGGTGCTGTCGTCCAGCAGACGGCAGGCCACTCGGGTCAGCGCCACCTCGCCGCTGTCCTCATCCTCCAGCTTGTTCAGGCAGCATTTGCCGCAGCCGTCGCACAGCGCTTCCCATTCCTTCTGGCTGAGCTTTGCCAGCGGCTTCTTCTCCCAGAAGCGCGCGCCGAGGCCGGAGCGGTCGATCACGTCCTTGCCCCGTCTCATAGCGCCGCCAGGATTTCGCGCGCCTGGGCGCAATCCGCATCCATCTGGGCGGTCAGCGCGTCCAGCCCGTCGAACTTCAGCTCAGGCCGCAGAAATTCCACCAGACCGACCGACAGCGTCGCCCGTAAAGGTCGCCGGAGAAATCGAACAGGAAGGTCTCGATATTCGGGACCACGCCGCCGAACATCGGCCTGACCCCGATGGAGGCCGCGCCGTGATAGCTGCCCTGATGCGGGCCGTCCAAGACATCGACCAGCACCGCATAGACGCCAAAGCGCGGCTGGTGCAGCCCCTCGATTGACATGTTGGCGGTGGGGAAGCCCAGCTCCCGCCCGCGCTGCTCGCCGCCGATCACACGCCTTCGATCCGGTGCCAGTGGCCCAGCATCTCCTTGGCATCCGCAGGCCGCCCCTCGCTCAGCGCGTTGCGGATCGCGGTAGAGGGACACCGCGTGCTCGGAATATTCCATCAAGGGCGCGATGGTGACGCCAAACCCGTATTGCGCGCCAAACCGCTGCAGGTCTTCGGCATTGCCGGCCCGGCCCTTGCCGAAACAGAAATCGGCACCCACCACCACATGCGCCAGCCCCAGCCCTTCGGCGATCACGTCGCGGGCGAATTCCTCCGGCGTCAGGCTCGACAGCGCGGTGTTGAAGTTCAGCTCATACAGCCGCTCCACCCCAGCTTCTCCAGCCGGTGAGCGCGGGTCTCGGCCCGCATCAGCCGGAAGGGCGGGGCATCGGGCGCAAAAAACTCGCGCGGATGCGGCTCAAACGTCATCACCCCCAAGGGCGCCCCGGGAGCGGCCTCGCGGGCCAGTTCGATCACCGACTGAGGCCCAGATGCACGCCGTCGAAGTTGCCGATGGCAACAGTGGCGCCCCGGTCCTGGTCTTCGACGAATTCAAAATCTCTGACGATACGCATGGCGCATCCGTAACCGCACCCGCGCGGCGGTTCAAGCGGCCTGTGGCGGGGGAAGGAAGACAGAAGGGGGCGGCGCCGTGAGGGAACAGCGCCATTCACAATAGCGCTGCCCGGCGGTACGTAATGCCAGGCCGGTATGAGCCTACCGGCGTCGGCCTCAAAAGCAGCCCGTCAGCCCTTGCTGCCGGGCAGTTTGCCTTGCGTGAAAGCGATGCTTGGATCGGCTGAGTGCTCAACGTCCTCGCCTGCAATTTCCACCCAGGAATGCTCCGGTGCTCATAAACCGAAAACCGCGGTGCGGGGAACTGAGGGTCTGCAAATGCGCCAACAGGAACTGCAATGACCCCTGGCCAGCCTCGATTACAAATGCCAGTGTCGAACCGCAGTCCGGGCAAAACTTGTAAGTTGCCTTGTGGCCGCTGTCGGCAACGCGCTCCCAAATTGCAAACTTTCCGCGGACCGTCACATCGGCATCCGGCCAACGGGCCTGAGCGGCAAAGACGCTGCCGGAGCGTTTTTGGCACTCAAGGCAGTGGCATACCGAGACCCGGACCGGCTCGCCTCTGCAGGTTGCGGTCAGCTGGCCGCATCTGCATGTTGCTGTTCGTTCGACCATTGTTTGCTCCAGTGTGTTTCCTAGCTGGAAAACCAGGACCGGCTCCCTTGCTATCACTTTCCGGGTTCAACTCAAAACCAGCCCCGCCAGGCGCGCGGGACGCTGCAACTGCAAAAACACGCGGAACCCGACCCTGACAGGGGTGGTTGAGCCTTGGCCCGTTGCATTTCCACGCACGCACCCTTCACGCAATCCTCATGGCCCTGCGCCACACTGGCTCCTGATCGAGATCACCGCCATGGGCCCGCGCGCGGGCCATGATACGAGGCGCAGGCATCTGTGCGGCTGCCTGCGCAAACACCCGGAGACCGGCCCTGATAAAAAGGGGGTCGCTCAGGAAATCCTGTCCGAGCAGGCCCCGCGGGGTCTGTCCACCTCCACCCGGCGGCGCGCCCCTTAATCGGACACAGTGCTCCAACGGCACGAAACGAACGAATCGGACCGGCAAAGCAAAACCGCCAAGGGCAAAGGCCCCCGGCGGCTGAAACTGCTGGAAAATTGAAGCGTGCGGCCGGCAGCCGGCTCAGTCGAACTTGCGCGACGGCGCCATCACCATGGCCTCGCCGACCAGAACCTTCTTGCCGTCGACGATGCAGCGGCAGTCCAGTTTCACCCGGCGCTTGTCGATCACGATGTCGGTCACCTCGACCTCCGCCAGCACCATGTCGCCGGGACGCACCGGGGCCAGGAACTTCAGCGACTGGCTCATGTAGATGGTGCCATGGCCGGGCAGCTGCTCGCCGATCACCGCCGAGATCAGCCCCGCCGTCAGCATCCCATGCGCGATCCGGCCCTCAAAGATCGTGTCGCGGGCATAATCGTCATCCATATGCACCGGGTTATGGTCGTGGAGACATCGGCAAACATCCGGAGTCCTCATCGGTGATGGTTTTGCGCAGGTAACGCACCATTCCCATCTCGATGTCTTCAATGCAGATGGTTCCGCGCGGCATGTTGTCCAACTTCGATCCTCCGTTCACCTGTCTGGCCTCAGGTGCCGATGAAATAATTGCGCGCTCCATTGCCCGCCTGCGCAACTTTTATTACTTTGCAGTTGCAGAAAATCAAGAGGGTTTGGCAAAAGAAAACCCCGCCTGTTGCGGCGGGGTCTGGTCGTTCAGGTCTGCGGGATACCCGGGGCCTGCTGCCCGGCAGGGGCGTTTTAGCGCAGGAAACCAATGGCATAGGTCGGGCCGGACTGTTCCTTCTGCAAATAGGCCTCCAGCGCTTCGGGGTCCGGCTGGACCGATGTTTTTGTCTCTCTGGCCGCAAGGCCGCCGGTGATGAACAGGGAATCGATGCCTTCCCCCATGGCGCCGGCAATATCGGTGTGCGGCCCGTCGCCGATCGCCAGGATTTCCGCATCGGCAATGTCCTGGCCCAATTCCGCCAGCCGGCGGCGCGCCAGATCATAGATCGGCGGGTGCGGCTTGCCGAATACAGGCTCTCGCCGCCATCTCGGTATAAAGCCGCGCCAGCGCGCCCGCGCACCACTCCCGCGTCTCGCCGCGGTCGACCACGATATCGGGGTTGGCGCACAGCAGTTTCATCCCCATCTGCTTGGCATAAAGGAAATCGGGCCGGTTCACCGCCGGGTCCGCATGCGGGTCGACGGGCCGCAGCAGACGATGCCCTCGGCTTCCTTCAGCGGCACCCGGGTGATCTCCACCGGGTTGTGGATCACATGCAGCGGCTCGAAAAGCCGCGTCGCGCTCCCATTCACCCATGAAATACACCTTGTTGCCGACCGCCCCCGGTGAACATCGCCGCCCGGGCGGAATCGCCGGAGGTCGAGATGGTGTCATAGGCGTCCTCCGGCCGTTGAACTGCCCCAGCTGCGCCGCCACGCCCGCGCGCGGTTTCGGGGAGTTGGTGACCAGCACCACAATACCGCCCTGCGCCCGGTACGCCTGAAGCGCCGCCACCGCGTCCGGAAAGGCGGTGATCCCGTTGTGCACGCAGCCCCAAAGGTCGACAAACAGTGCCTTGTAACGGCTGGAGACTTCTGGAAAGGGAGGTAATGATCTGGGTCATGGGGTCTACTTTCGCGCAAAGGTCCTTTGTCTCACCTATGGCAGAGCCTCCTGGCGAAGGCCAGTGCAGCGGCGGCGGGCGCGGCACCAAAAAAAGCGCGCAAAACGTGTCAGAGCCTCTGCGGCTTCAGGAGTGATTAAATCTAAGCGGAAATAATAGGTATCACAATCAGCTCTAAGGTGTGTTGCCCATGTTCCGTACGATGTCCATGAAGTCCCGGTTTCTTATCTCCGGTATCATTTCGGTCGCCGCGATTTTGATTCTGTCCTCCTTCGCGGTTTACAGCCTCTGCAAAGCGAGCTGGAACTGGAACGGCAGATCAGCGCGACGCAGGCCTCCCGTCATGTGCTGCGGGCAGACATGATGCATGACGCGGTGGAGGCTTCGGTGTTTGCCGCCGTTCTGGCCGGCTGGATGGCGCGCAAACGGCAAGGCGGACGCACGGGCCGAAGTGGCAGAGAGAGATGCGGTCTTCCGCCAGGAGCTGTCGGCGCTTCAGGCCATGGATCTGGAAGACGATGTGCGCGGCTGCTGGAAACCGCGCTGCCGCACGTGGACCAGTTTCTACTGTCGGCCGCGGGACCACGGATGCCGCGCTCAACGGCGGCGCCGGGCTGGATGCGGCGTTGGCGTCCTTCCAGCTGCAGTCTGAGCAGCTTGGGGCCGTCCTCGGCCCGCTTGGGGACAGGATCGTCAGCAATGCGCGCGCGACAGCCGTGTCCGCCCGTGCCCATGACATGATGCTGCTTTATTCGCTGCTCGCGTCTCCGCTGCCCTGATCCTCCTGTCAATCTACAATGCCCGCAAATGATGCTCAACATCGTGCGCCCGGTCGGCCGGCTGCGCGATGCCCTGCAGGAAGTGGCCGAGGGTGAATTCGGCATCAGGGTTTCCGACAGGATGCGGAGCGACGATTTCGGAGAAATCGCCAAGGACATTGATAGGGTGTCGGCCCGGGTGATCGACGCTCTGGAAGAACAGAATGCGCTGCGCGAGGAAAGCGAGCAGGTGATCGAGCGCTTGCGCAGCGGTCTCCAGCGGCTGTCCAATGGCGACCTGAGCGACCGGATCGGTGAGAAATTCAATAGCGATTACGACGCTTTGCGCGTGAATTACAATGAAACCGTCGACAAGCTGAATGAGCTGATGTCCGACGTGGTTCAGGCCGGCGCCCGCATTCAGCAGCAATCGGCTGAAATCCAAGCTGCGTCGGACGATCTGTCGTCGCGCACCGAAAGCCAGGCAGCGACGCTGGAGGAAACCGCCGCCGCGCTGGAGCAGATGACCGCCAGCGTCAACTCCTCGGCGCACAACGCCCAGCAGGTGCAGGACGTGGTGAACACTGCCCGCAAGGAGGTGGAGCGCAGCGGCGAAGTGGTCGAAGGCGCCATTGCCGCAATGAACGAGATCGAGCAGTCCTCGCATCAGATTTCGCAAATCATCGGGGTGATCGACGACATCGCCTTCCAGACCACCTGCTGGCGCTCAATGCCGGGGTCGAGGCGGCCGGGCCGGCGAGGTCGGGCGCGGCTTTGCCGTGGTGGCCTCTGAGGTGCGGGCGCTGGCGCAGCGCTCTTCGGAGGCGGCCAATGAAATCAAGACCCTGATCAGTGCCAGCACCGCCCATGTGGAAGACGGGGTGCGCAAGGTGGATGGCGCCGGCCAGGCGCTGACCGGAGTTGTCAGCCAGGTCGGCACCATCGCCGAGCTGGTGTCCGGCATCTCCAGCGATCCGGCGAGCAGGCGCAGGGGCTGAACGAGATCAATTCGGGTGTGTCCAGCTGGATCAGGTGACCCAGCAGAATGCGTCCATGGTTGTCCAGGCCGGCTCCGCCATCCGCGCGATGAATGCCGAGACCGTGGGGCTCAACCGGCTGGTAGGCCAGTTTGTCCTGCGCGGCGGCGGGAACGCCGTGGAGGCCGCAGCCGCAGAGACACGCGCGCGCCCCGGTGCCGGCGCAGCCGCCCGGCCCGTGGCTGAGGCGGAAGGAGAGTCGCTCGCTGATGCCGCCTGGGAAGATTTCAACGACGGCAGCGAAGCCTGGCCGGACCGGGATGGCGCAGCCCTGCCGCGTTCGGCCTGACCCGGACGGTCCCGCGGCGCGGCCGGGCCGGGCCGCTCTCCATCCTGGCAGAGTTCCAACCCTATCAATATCGATAGATTGGCGCGGGGCCGGCGGTTGGGCAACATTGTTGCGCGGTCCGCCAGCTGGCGGGGCCGCGGTGTCTGGCAGGCGCACGCGTGTAGTGAGTAACGGCGGCCTTGCGAGCGAGGGGCGTCAGGTACGCCGGGGGGCAAAGCCGGCCGGTGATTGGCGGCGCCAGCCAGATGCCTTTGCCCACGGCACCGTTTGCTGGATTTCCTAACGCCGTTTCAGCGGGTTGGTGCGGACAGGGGTGTCAAGATGGCCGTTGATGCATCTGTCCGGGCACTCCGGCCAGCCAAGCGGATCAAGGCAGCTTCGCCGGAAGCGGCTTTGCTGTTTTATGGGGCTGGAGCCCGAACCGGAACAAACGCGCAGATGCCTGCTGGGCGCCGCACCGCGGACTTTGCACAATCAAAAGACAGGGGGCTCCAAGCCCGCGGGCACAGGCCGCCACAGCATCCCGCCACGAAAAAAGGCGCCCCGCGGGGCGCCTTTTGCGGTTCTGCAAACCTGAAGCGGATTACACTTTCAGTTCGGAATGATCTGTTTCTTGCGGGACATGATGCCCGGCAGCACCACGGTGTCGCCCGAGGCATCGGCGCCGAAGGACTTGCTTGCCACGGTCTTGACCAGGTCGTTCGGCACCAGCAGGGTGGCTTCCTCGTTCAGGATGTCGACCACAAACAGCAGCACCTGATCGACGCCGTCCTCAGACGCGACGGTGGTCATGGTGTCCATCAGCGACGCCTTGCGGTCCAGCACCACGGCCGGCGCGGTGGTTTCCAGCACGGAGACGCGGAACTTGGTGCCGTCGACCTCATATTCCTTGGAGTCCATGCGCAGCAGTTCGGCATCGGAGAAGGAGGAGACGTCGGACTTGGCAGCAACATCTCAGCCGCGTAGTCGGCGATATTGATGCCCAGGTCGGCGGCCAGCTTCTCGGCCACGGCTTTGTCGTGGGCGGTGGTGGTCGGCGAGCGGAATTCCAGGGTGTCGGACAGGATGCAGGTCAGCGCGCGCCCTTGACCGCCTCGGGCATCTTGGCGGCATCGTCGCCCATCAGGTCGTGCATGATGGTGGCGGTGCAGGCCAGCGGGCGGATGGTGATGTCGATCGGGCCTTTGGTTTCCAGGCCGCCGACCAGCTTGTGGTGGTCGATGATCGCCTGAACGTCGGCGCCGTTGATGTTGGCGGGCAGCTCGGCCGGGTTGTTGGTGTCGACGATCACAACAGCCGCGTCATCAGCCACGTCTTCGATGATCGCGGGCTTTTCCAGGCCCCAGCGCTGCAGCATGAAGGCCGCTTCGGTGTTCGGCTCGCCCAGCAGCTTGGGCTCGGCGGCAACGCCTTTCACCTCGTTCAGGTACCAGGCCCAGACGATCGGGGAGCCGGTGGAGTCGGTGTCGGGGGATTTATGGCCGAAAACTTGAATGGTCATGGGGCTGTCCTGTTCACTCATGAGGTCAGTAAAGGGGAGTTTGCGCGCCTTATAGGACCGGCGCGCACGCTTGTCACCCCGCTGCTGCTGCAATGCGGCGATGTGCTCAGAACGGCGCGCGTTCGAGGGTGTAGCCCTGCTGCTGCAGCAGGTTCAGCACGCCGTTCTCCCCCGGCAGGTGCAGCGCGCCTGCGGCCACCACGATCACGCCGTCCTCAGCCGCTTCAATCACCGGATCCGCCTGGTTGCGCTGGTCCAGCAGCTCTTGCATCGCGTCGGTCCACATGGCCTCCCGCTCTTCCTGCGTCAGGGCGCCGCTTTCCAAAAACTCCTGCTCGCTCAGGTACAGGGCGTGCAGCACCTGCTGGTCGAAATAGGCCTCAGCCGTGGTAAAGAAATTGTCCTGGCCGCCGCCCAGCAGAGCGGTAAAGGCGCGCAGCTGGCGGACCTGCTCCTCCAGCGGGTCGCCGTCCAGCATCCGGATCACGGACATCGGGTCTTCCAGCGACCGGATTGGCACGCCGGCCTCCTCGGCAGCGGCGGCCAGGCGCAGGTCGAGGCCGTTTCTTGAACTCCGGCTGCCGCAGCACACAGGGCGGCACCGCCATCGACAGCGCCAGGAACCAGGGCCGCATCTTGGCGGCCATCCAGGGCGCGACCCCGTGCGCGCGGGCCTTGGCGGAGAGGCTCTCCCACTCCTCCTGCGGCAGGCGGTCGTCAGCGTCGGGCCTTCGGTGATCAGCATCAGCGACGGGGTGCGGCCGAGTTCATTTTCAAACGCGGCCTTGTCGGCGGGGCTGGCCTCCATCAGCAAGAGATCGGCCTGGCGGACCACCGGGGCCAGAGCGCTGGTGATCCGGTCCATCCGCGGGTCGTTTGATGTGCAGGGTGCCGATCACGTGAACAGTGCGGGCGCCGCGGCGGGCAATCCAGTGGTTGCCTTCGGCAAGGGGGCCGCCGCGGCCCGTGCCTGCAGGCGGGCAGATCGTCCGCCGGAATTGTGGTGCGCAGATCGGTGCCGGTGCAGGCGGCCCACAGCGCGCGGCGGCAGCAGCAGGAAGAGAACGGAGAGGAAAAGCCGCATGAAAGACAGGTCCTGAAACGGTGGCGGAAATGGATGCGCCCCAGCCCTACCACGGGGCGCGGCTGAGGCTGAAGCCCTTGGCATTCAACAGGTTCAGCACGCCGTTCCTGCCAGGCAAATGGGCCGCGCCGACCGCAACCACGATCCGCTCCTGCCGGGCAGCCAGGATCACCTTCATCCAGCGTTTTGTTTGCGCTGGTCCCAGGCGGTCATTGTACTGGCGCCACAGCCCGCGCGGTCTCGGCGCCGGAGAAGCTGCTGTACTGGGCGCTGATCCACGGCGCGAGCACGAAGGCGGACCAGACGCTTTGGTCGAAATAGGCTTCGACCGGGTGGCGTCTTCGGGTTTGTCCGATTGCACCAGCTCCAGTTCCAGTTCCAGCATCCGCGCCTGATCGCGCAGCGGCAGGCTGGCGATGGCCGTCAGCGCCTGCGCCGGGGTTTCCAGCGCGCCGATGGGGATGCGTTTGCGGCTGGCGAAATCCGAGATCCGGTCGTCCAGGCCGCGCTTCAGGCCAAAGCCATAGGGCGGCAGCCGCTTTGCACCAGGAACATGGAAATCGCCCAGGGCTGCATCCGGTTCATGGTTTCCACATTGGCGCCGGAAACCCGGGCGGTCAGCTCGAAATGCTGCCAGGCCTCTTTGCCCAGAGGTGCCGCAGCTCCTGCCCCTGCGGCAGCAGAAAGCTGCGGGCGAGGGCGGCGGGCATGGCGTCAACGTCGCCCATTTCGGCTTGCACTGTCTCCAGGTAAATGGCCTGGGCCGAGGCCAGCGCCGGGCGCAGGTTGCGCATCACCGCGCCATGCGGGAATCGCCGCCATGCATGGTGCCGATCACATGGATGGTGCGGTTGCCCTTGGTCGCGACCCAGTGATTGCCGCGGGAAAACGGGGTGGCGGCCATTTCGCGCTCCAGCCGCGCTTCGGTGGCGGGCGGCAGGTGGTCGCGGTAGTCGATGCCGCGGCAGGCGGCAAAGCCGGCTGTGCCTGCAGCGCCAGGGCCAAGGCAAGTGCAATCCGTTTCATCAAGCGCCCTTTCCCCGGGGTTCCGGAACTGTGGCCGAGCATTTGACCCTAGGGCGGAGCAGGGGGCGCGGCAATGGCAAACCCGGCACCGGGGCGCAAATTCGGGCGGCGATTGCCAAGGGCGGCGCTTGATGCCAGTCATGGGCATGGAACGGGAAGATCAGCTTTATGCCCCGGTGAAGGCGCTGCTGGAAGGGCAGGCTACGCCGTCAAGGGCGAGGTGGGGGCCGCCGATGTGTGGCGGTCCGCGGTGCGGAGCCGCCGGTGATTGTCGAGCTGAAGCTGAAGGTTTCGCTGTCGCTGTTTCACCAGGCGGTGGCCCGTCTGGCCATCACCGACCATGTCTATATCGCGGTGCCGCGGCCCAAGGGGCGGCAGGCGCGGCGGATGCTGAAGGACAATCTGGCGATGTGCCGGCGGCTGGGCCTGGGCCTCATCACGGTGCTGGCGGACGGCCGGGCGGAGGTGCATTGCGATCCCGGGCCGTATGCGCCGCGCAAGTCCAAGAAGAAACAGGCGCGGCTGCTGCGCGAGTTCCAAGCCTTGCGCGGCGACCCCAACGCGGGCGGCGCCACCCGGCATGGCATCGTCACCGCCTACCGCCAGGACGCGCTGGCCTGCGCCGCGCATCTGGCCGGAACCGGCGCCTGCAAGGGCAGCGAGGTCGCCAAGGCCACCGGCGTGGCCCGCGCCACCCAGTTGATGGCCAGGAACCACTATGGCTGGTTCGAACGGGTGGAAACCGGCATTTATCAGCTGACAGCGGCGGGCCACGAGGGCCTGGTGCATTGGGCGGAAAGCTGGGAGGGGGAGTGAAGCTGTAAAGCTTGGCCTTTTCCATTCTAATGTGTGCGGTTGCTTACACGGCTTATTTTCATCTCATTTCCGAATTTCGGTTTAACTCAACTCATGTGAGTTGCATTTTTTCCCTGTTGAGCAAGAGCCGTCTGCGCCGATGACGGGCGCAGCTTTGCACAAGGGAGAGAACAATGGCAGATCAGGACTCGACCGGCTTCAGGAACCGGCTCGCGGCGCAGCGGGTTTCCTTCGACAAGATCCCGGTGATCGACGTCAGCGCGCTGAACACGGGCGGCAGCCTGTTTGAGGTGGCCAAGGAAATCCGCTGGGCGCTGACCAACGTTGCTTCTTCTACGTGAAGAACCACGGGGTGCCGGAGGCGGTTGTGAACGGCGCTTTGATGATACCCGGCGTTCTTTGACCTGCCGCTGCAGGACAAGATGGACCTGCATATCTCCAATCGGGCCTTGCCCTGCGCGGCTATATCGAGATTTTCGCGAGA
>JALQPE010001610.1:0-16426 GCA_030407315.1 Asparagopsis taxiformis | reverse complement strand
AAAATCAAAGAACAGGAAATGAAGAACTCACCAGATAAGTCAGATACCCATATCCTGGCCAAGAGTCACCTGGAACTCGAGTCCAGTCGCAGGATAACAGATGCAGAGGAGGACAAGACACTGCTATAAATCGAGAAGTACTCAAGATTGTGCAAGGAAATGGAGGAGGAAATCCAGAAAAGGGCAAAAAGATACGATGTTAAACGGTTCGAGACATTCCTGCCTACTGATAAACTGTTGGAGTCTCCTCGCAATCTGTCCCCATCTTCCCCTCGAAGCACCAAAACTGGTCAGTTCTGGAACAATGACACCCTCAATCAACTGAAATAGCAGAGCCAGGCACTGATGAACCAGGCCAACACTCTGATAGCCCAGAAACTGAACAGTCACATTGAACCTACAGCCAGGACTCTTGAGCACATCATTGAACTTGACCAGGTCATCAAGGAGGGGTTCCTGGATGAGGTCAAGTGTTACAGGAGGGACATTCCCAAACTCAAGGAGGAAAACATGAGATTGAGGAGGATGCTCCATTGAGACACTCAATGAGGCTACTTAGTGAGTTTGAATATGAATATAATTTATATCCATGATTAGTGTGTTTAAGGAGAAATCTGGGGATGTGAACATTGACAAGAACCAGTTCACTCAGGCAGCCCAACAATAGAAGTCAACCGCATCCAGGTGGATTATGTGGCCGATATCGTCAGGAAGGAGGTAGAGAGGAACAGGGAGAAATACAGATATGAGGCTGAGGTATACAGGGCTAAGTTGCACCAGGGGGCTGCTGCTTTCGGGTACAACCAACCTAAACCAGATGGGTCATCCACTGTCTGCCCATGCTGCTCCATGAAGATACATACCCAATCTTTGCCTGTGTGTTACCCGGTCAATGGGGATGTCGATGAGGACGAACCGTACAAACTGGATGCAGGAGTGGCCATGTTCTTCTCCTTCGTGCAGACCATCATCTTCTACTTTTTGTTGAGGTTCTTCATCACTGATGGGTTCAACCTGTACACGAACATCGTCACTGGGAGTTACTGCAATTTGAGTTCACAGGAGGACTGCACGAGGGTAGTATGGAATTACTGGGCAACCACCAACAAACAGAACAGACCGGATTTGATTTTCATCCACGATATCCTCAATCTGGTCACCATTGTCCTGTCCATCCTGTTCTTCATTTTCAATAGGAAGAGGCAGTACCAGCTGTATGATCAACTCAACAAGAACGGACCTACTGAAGATAAATACACTCTTATGGTCAGCAACATCCCGGCTCTAGACTTCCCCAAACAGTCAGAGGAAAGTGCCAAAAATGTTGAGTTCTACTATAGGAAGCACTTAGAGCTCTACTTCGAGCAGAAAATAGAAGACTGGCTGAAGAATACCAGGAACTGGAACCACCCTAAGTAAGGCACTATCGAATTTGACTTCGAATCCATGAAACATGAAAATGGAGGGGAACTCAGGTCACCCTAAATTGTCAAGTCCATATCCCTATGTTACAACCTGTCACGGCTATAGACCATCGAGGCTACCCGATAGCAACTCATCAATAGGTTCGTTGATGAGGAAAGCAACAATAAACATCCTAGTAAGATGCAGGAGGAGGGTGACCCTGACTCAACCAGGTTCTCGACCATCCCTCGTAAGGTGGACTTCATGAATGACTGCTAGATAGTGCTGGACAAACAGTATGCCAATGACAACAGTGTTCTCTTCAATATGACTCACTTTGTGGGACATGCCTTCATATCCTTCCAGTACCAGCATTATAGGGACTACATTCTCCTGCAGCACTCAACTGACGATGGTTTCCTGGAGTACAATGGGAATAAACTGGAGGTCAATGTGGCTGCCCACCCTAATGAGATCAACTGGACCCATCTCAGAACCAACAAGAACAGCAGGCAGATCAGGTATGGTCTATCTTTTGTGTCTTTGTTCTTGATCGTCCTGTTTTCTTTCCTGGTGATTACCCTTGCTTAGATTCTGAAGGAGAGATACTTCCCTACTCCTTCCTTATCTGCTCCTGAGGACATTGTGCCTGCTGCTAAGACTTACTGGCCTGCCCTCCTGGCTACTATCTTCCTGATGGTGATGAACTGGGTTATTTCATTGGTCATCAACTACTTCACTAACTATTAGAAGCACCTGGATAGGACATCCCATGCAGTGACCCTCGTAACTAAACTGGTGGTCTATCAGTTCCTGAATATGGCTATGGTCTACTATTGTGTGTCTCTCATTAAGCCCCTCTATACCCAGAAGGATGCCTTCACCAGTTCTATTGGTCTGGTTATTATGGTATCCTGGGTGGTGGTGCTGTGGACTATCCTGCAACTCCTGAGTAACCTGGTGTTCTTCCCTGCTCTTATTCGTAGTGTCAGACTTTGGTGGAAGTACCGTCGCCTGTCTGATGATAGCACTGTCCGTACTTTCCAGGTTAGATTGAACCGTTAATACTAATTGCCTGACTTCGGTTTGCCTCAATGGTATGCTTTCTTCCTCCTTCAGGCTTATGTGCTCTCCTTCTACTCCTACCTGCTGCCCATCCTGTCTCCTGTTATCATCGTGAGTCTGTTCCTTCAGTATTGGATTGCCAAGGTAACCCTATTCAAGAGGGCATCCCTCTATCACTCCTATGGGTTCCAGTTCAGCAGGGAAGTCAGACGCATTTTCGAAGCATCCATATTGGTATTCGCAGTAGGCAACTTCGTCCTGGCCACCCATGTCAAAAATGGAGTCAACTACATGAACGTCATAGGGTTAATAGTAGCCATCATCTATGTCCTCTTCATCACATTCGTACCATAAAAAGTAGAGCGGAGACTCATAGGACAGTATTAACGGTGCGATAAAAAAGTATACGATGACTGTGTAGCCGATGGACGGTTCGCACAGACATATTGGAAGGAAAATCCAGCCACCAAACTAGTCAACGAAACCGATGTCACCCATAAAGAAGTCATATACAACCCAGTACAACAAGTGTCATTCGCAGGACAGGAGGGACTACTTCAAAAAATGATAGTGAGTAAGGATAAGGGTATGGATATTATGGATATTAAGGGAGACTATTTGAGTATCTGATGAGTGTATAATAGAGTGAATAACCAGACAGTCCAATGATATCGGTGATCTTGCCTGTGTACAATGAGAGGGAGAACCTGCCTATCATCGTATACCTCCTGTAGTAGATGTCTGAGCACCAGTATTGATGTGAGTGATTGAGTTCTCTCCCATTGAGATAGTCATAGTGGAGGACAACAGTGAGGATGGAACCCGCCATGTGGCTCAGAAACTGAGTGAACTATACTCCAACATTGTACTTTCCTTTCCTTAATGAGACTCTGTACCTGCGTCCTTCTAAGTTGGGTTTGGGTTCTGCTTACCGTGATGGTTTCAGACAGTGCAAGGGGGAGTTCATCCTGCCAATGGATGCCGATTTCTCCCATCACCCCAAGTACATCCCTCCAATGGTTGCGTATGGATATGTATATAAACAGGAAACAACGATAGAATGATGCAGACATAGTGGCCAGTACTCGGTATGCTGAGGGAGGGGGAGTTGAAGGGTGGACATTTAGGAGAAAACTCACCAGCAGAGTGGCCAACTTCATAGCCAGCTGGACCCTAGGCAGCACATTCAGTGACCTGACAGGCTCATTCAGACTATATAAGAGGGAAGTGTTCGAGGAACTCATAGCCTCAGTCACCACCAAAGGGTACTCCTTCCAAATGGAAATGCTCATCAGAGCATGGAGGAAAGGAAAAAGAATAGAACAACAACCCATAGTGTTCGTAGACAGGATATACGGCAAGTCCAAACTAGGAACAGGAGAAGTAATACTGTATCTCAAAGGAATAGCACAACTATTCTTCAATGAGTGATAAATGATACAGAAGTGCCACCTTGAACCTTAATGAAGGGTGTTTAAATTTGTGGATAGTATATATTGCAATATGAAATTGGTTACAAAGCACCTATTTTCGACCACGGCGTCCCTCAAGAAGACATGCCTATACGACTTGCATGTTGAAACTGGTGGCAAGATGATTGACTTCGCAGGTATATTCGATTGTGAGCTTAGGCTATGCCTTACCTGTGATTTATAAGCCAGGGATCATCAAAGAACATCTTCATTGTCGGTAATCAGCTTCCATCTTTGATGTCAGCCATATGGGTCAGATAAGCATATCAGGAAGCAATGCTCTACGGCTCCTGCAGAGAGTGACCGTAGGATCCACCAACAGTACCATTCCATCTGACCTAGGAAAATACATTACAGAAGGCAACAAGAGAATATTTGAAAGTTACCTAACTTTGTTCCTGAATAAGGAAGCAGGTATCATCGATGATGGAATTGCCTGCATCTCAGATCCCAGCAATATTCGACTGGTGGTCAATGGTGCCAATAAACACACAGTCATGGAACACATCAATAAAGTCAACAATTAAGAGAATTTCAATTCCGAGATCACTCTGCATGAGGACAGAGGACTCATAGCCTTCCAAGGACCTAAATCTGCATAAGTCTTGCAGAGAGTGTTCAAGGAAGTGGATTTAAAAGGAATCCCATTTATGGGTCAGACATCATTCAAGAATCCATTCGATGACAAGGGTGAATGCACCCTATCACGATCAGGCTATACCGGATAGGATGGGTTCTAAATCTCAGCATCAGAGAAGAGCATTGTAACCATCACTAAGGCACTGTTAGAATTCAGTGAGGAGGTTCAGATGGCAGGATTAGGTGCTCGGGATTCACTGAGAACTGAAGCAGGGCTCTGCCTCCATGGCCACGACCTCACTGATAAGATATCACCATCATAGGCCATGCTCATGTGGTGTGTCTACAAGGAATCAGCAGATAAGGACAGAATGAAGTTCATTGGGGAGGATGTTCTAAGGCAACTGATCAAAGATGTCAAGGAGAAGAAGAAAACAGTCAGGAAGAGGGTTGGGTACCAGATTGAAAGTCAAGGCATTGTAAGAGAGAACTGCAAGGTCTTCGATTAGGATAAGAACGAGATCGGTATCAACACTACTGGAACATTCGCACCAAGTTTGAAGAAGTCTATCGGTATGGCATATGTCGATCAGCCATACATCAAGGAAGGAACGAAGGTGCAGATCGAACAGAGGGGAAGGATGCATGCAGCCATAGTCAAGAAAATGCCATTCCTTCCAGCCAACTACTACAAGGGAGCCACCTGGAACTGATCGAAATACTCATTTAGAATATCCTTAATGGCATCAAATTGAACTCTTTATATTGGCAGACACACCGATAGTTAAAATTATTAATGTCAGATAAAATCAAGACAGCCATCAGAGTAAGACCATTCTTGGCATCTGAGGTTAAGAATGGGTATGCGAACACCCGCATTGGAGTCGACTCCAAACGCAGAGAAATATCAATCAAGGACTAAGATAGTAAAAAAGCATTCTGTTTTGATCATTTGTTTTCACAGGCGGACTCGCAGGAGGATGTCTTTAAGGGTTGCAATATCAATCACATGGTTGACAAGGCCATTGAGGGTTACCATAGTACTATCTTTGCATACGGGCAGACTGGATCTGGCAAAACTCACACTATGCAAGGCGCTGAGGTGTTTGAAGATGGGAAGAAAAGTCAACTTGATGGACTTATCCCCAAAATCATATCCGATCTATACTACAAAATTGATAAGCAGAAACAACGCACTTTTGCCATCTCAGTTTCATTCCTGCAAATCTACAATGAAAAGATATATGATCTCTTGAACCCTTCGTCTTTAAACCCAAAGAATGCACAATCAGGAGTTATCCCTGGATTGCGTTTGAGATGGAATAAGAACGAGCAGTTCAGTGTAGAGAACTTGTTTGTCTGTGAGTGTAAGAATTCTGAAGAACTCAGCAAGTATTTCCTATATGGGCTTCGCAACCGAATAAACTCCTCCCATAAACTCAATATGCAGTCATCGAGGAGTCACTCCATTCTGACTATTCGGATTGAAAGTTTCTCTAACTTGCATCCTACTCACATTCTGTCTAGCAAGATCGAGTTAGTTGATTTAGCAGGATCTGAGAGAATCGGACAGACAGGTACTGAAGGCAGACTTGCTAAGGAGAGCATTGACATTAACAAATCTTTGTTTACTTTGAGGCAGGTGATCAGTATCCTTGCTGATCTGAGTCGAGTGAGGGCAAATAGAAGCAGAAGGTGTATGTTCCTTATCGTGACTCTAAACTGACATCGATATTGAGCAATCAATAGGGGGTAACTCATACTGCTTGATGATTGCCTGTATCAACCCTAATGATGCCTTCCTGGAGGAGAATGTGTCAACCCTCACCTATGCAACCAAGGCCTCCTACATTACTAATCAACCAGTGGTTAATGATGACCCTAGAACCAAAGTCATCAATGAACTTCGAAATCAAGTCAAAGAACTCAATGCTGAGCTGAGTAAGGCCAACCAGCACATTGAGTTCATATCGAATATAGATGGACAGAGCAATATAGCTTCAGGAAGGATGAAACCAGTGACAGACACTTCTCAAAAACTGAAATCTGAGGAAGAATAACTGCTGCCACAACCATTGTTCAAGAAAAGACCTACTGAAAGGACATCACTCCAGGGAAATCCTCAGGGCAATGAACAGATATCAGAGAGACTGGTCGAGTCCATCAACATGGTCAGAGAGCTCCTCAAAAGCAACAAGGAACTCAGGGAACAAATGGAAGTCAAAAACAGACAGTTAGACGAAAAGGACATAGAAATATACGAGCTAAGCAGGGAAAACGAGTTCTACAAAGAAAAGATGGGACAGACATCCAGGAACAACAACAATCAGTTCGAAAGAGTGAGTGAACAGCCACCTGTCACTGCATCAGAAGATGATAGGAGGTCGACACAAATGCGGAAAAGGATGACTGTGCCACAACCAACAACAACCCAGTGTCCAACAGCAACATATACGGGTTCTCAACAGCCAACTCCAAGAACAACTTCAACTACTGGAATTCAGTGGAAATAAATCAGTACTATATGAACGAAAGGGGAGTGGACTCCATGCCGACCAACTTCAACAGGAGGGAAGTCAACAGTGCACAGGACAAGAGAGTTATCCAATCACGAGGGTCCATGTCTGCAGACAAGCCCACTGACAGGCATGCCATAACTGCCAAAATATCCAAGAGAAGCTGGATGAGCAAACAGTCCGAACCCAAGAAATTCCTGTCCTTCTATAACGATTCGAACCCGAAGGAAGACCTAGGGTTCTATTGAAGGCCAACCTTGATTTTAATAACATCTGCTAAGAGTTTCATAAGGTTCAGTACTGAGTTTAGAGAGAATATCTTGTTTGATCCACTGCGATCGAGAGTATATCAATAACCCTTAACGGTAGTCACGAGTTAGGACGAAGGGAGCATCATTCGGATACGAGATTAAATAAAACGGCTCATCCAGCAATACTAAGAGTTGTTGAAATTGAAATCAACGACCTTTTTTGCACTAGTCCACCAATTAGATCAAAAATGATACAATATAAAAATCGACATACTCCCGGCGCACTTAGAGGCTGTGGTTAACCTCCATAGATGCAGGTTGATTTTGCCTTCACTTTTATTACAGTTGGGGATCGTCCCTCTGATGAGAGTACTTTCTAAGCTTCTTTTTGAAGGCATTGACCTTCTCCTACTCTACGGTGTCACAGTTGATGAGTTTCACATCCTTCTTTGGGTTCTTTTCGCCATCAATCTCCATCACATAATCGACTTCTTCAGCAAAACCAATTTTCTTGGGGGCTATATGGGCAGTCATGTCCTATTCCTTCTTTTCTGAGTTCAAGGTCTCCTCCTCGGTGTTGAATCTACGTCTTCTTGTTCTCATATGGGGCAGTTATTTCGTGTTCAGGTGTGCCACCTTCATATTTATTATAAGTTAACACCAAATATTCTATCGCTCCAACTTAATTTCGATTCAACTTACTGACTAGTCTTTTCAACAATCATCAGATAAGCCAATCCAGGGCTACATTTCCCACAAAGTACTGATCTCATCGGGTACATGAATATCCTGCGAAAGTAGGATTAATGTTCTGAATTTATCAACCTGTCAGAAATCACTCAGAATTAGACTATGCCTTGGTAATATTATTTTTCATTGAGATTCGAAATTAAACAGAGAAACCGGATTTGGATCAAACCACAACCAAAGTCAGTGACCTGGAGGCCTTATCAATTTTCCATACTTTCATTTAAAATTCGGTTTTGCCAATATGGTGCAAATAGCCACAAACAGCGAGACGAATGAACTAAAGTGATGGCCAAAAAATATCAGCAGAACTAGCTCCAGTACATGGCGCACTTGCGGAGGTGGTTCCCAGTAGTATGCTCAGCACGGAGGGCAGAGGACAGTTTGGCGGCTTCATCAGCAAGTTTCTTATTCTGCTCGTAGACTATATCGATTTCTTCATCGGCCTGTTCACTGGAGATCTGAAGCAGCTTGCGCATGTCAATTATCTGAGTCAAATTTAAAAGTACAGTATTCTGCAAACACTCTTGTTTTCCCCTGAGTTCGGCGTTCGATATCGACAAAGATTCGATTGCGCGAATCAGGTCTTCCTTATCCTGGCAGGAAACGCTAGACTTAGGGTGGGAAATGGCAAGAGAAATTACAGGGGAAGAGCTGGGACTCTGGAAAACTGTTTGTTGGACTGATTGCATTGATGTCAATAAATATATTATGAACTTCGTAACCTTTCGCATTTTTATACAGTTTTTCCCCTCCTTTGATACGACTATCATTTAGATTTTTGTTAACAAAAGAAGATATACATCAATCATAAGAGTGATTATCGATATTGATTGATGATATCAGTCATCAACAGTCACTTAGTTTCATAATTATTTCCTCTGATATGACCTTTGACTCGATATCAAAACAATTATATACGACCATCAGGCAAGTTGGTTCTTGACAAACCTGCTCACAACGCTTTCAAAAAGGTGGGTATCAGTTGTGGTGATATGATTGTAGTTCCATTTCTTGGTCATCGTCTTCTTGATCTGCTCTAATAACTGTTTTTCTTCATCTAGTTTCCTCCTCTCAAGTTCTCCTGACTCCTAGTTGTCCGAATCAACTATGATGAGTTCTCCATTGGAGCACACTTTCTTGATGGCTGTGGCCTGTTCCTCATTCTCAATCTCGACTACTGATTTAATCGGTGGTCTTTTGAAGTCCTTCATCTTATCTAGATGCGTGAGTGTCTCCATGGACTTGGATGCCGTGAATATCTTCTCTGGTCTGTTTTTCTTGAGTTGGAGTTCGAGTTCCTATGGGAACTTATCCATGAACTGTATTTCACTGCTGCTATCCTGTTCTACTTCTAGGACTTCCCTCCTTTCCTCCTCTGGTTCTATTTCTATATCTGGTTCGCTATCATCTTCTATTTCTACTTCTTCTCTTTGATTGTTGTTGTGGTTGTTCTCTTAATTCCTGCTATCCTGTGTTTTTTCCACCCTGGCTGATGGTGGAGTGTCGATGGGTATTCCATCTACGCTGTCATCGAATGCGTTCCTGGCATCCTTCTCTTCATCTTCATCAAGTTCTGACATGCTCTCCTCAACCACTTCTGGTTCTTCCTTCTCTACATCGTTGGGGTTGATGATGACTTCCTTGATATATTTCTTTCTGTTTTTGTCAATGATGCCCATAAGGTAGTTGTCAATAACGAGATCATAGGCTCTCTTCTTGCATAGAGGGCACTTCCACCTCAATGATGGACTCTTAGTGTTGTTCATAGTAGCTGTCACGAAGTTCTTGATGTCAAAAGTGTTGGTGTGAGTGCAGTGCCTGGATCTACCCGGGTACTGAATTCTCCCTCCATAGAACTGACATATAAGTGGTATCTTGATCTTCTCTACCTCGATGTCCTTTGAGAAGTTGTGATGGGTATACCACTTAAGTGATCTCCTGCATTCTGCCGAGTTCCTGAAGTTTTATCTGTACTTTTTCTGGATCTATGCATGAGATTTATGGGTAGTGGCGACTACCATGATGATATGGTCGAATTTGCCTATTTTGACTGGATTGTCATCTCTCGTGGATCCAGTTGCCCTCTCATCGATCATCAGTTCATTCTCACCTGCATTAACCTGGGCCTTCTCCAGTCTGATTTCCTCATCAGCTCTCCTTTTCAGGGGAGTGTTCTTGGGCAGTGGACGGAAATCTGCCGCTCTCTTACCATTCAGACCTATTGAACAGCTGTCAGGGAAGGTCATCTCGAATCTGGAGACCTTGCACCCCAGTCTGACACACCTTACCTCGAAAAATATGTTCTTGTCTTTCTTCAATTAGGGACTCACATTGAAAATGATCTTGGTTTCGGCCTTCTCTCTATTCTTCCGGAAGAGGTAGGATGTAAAGAGTACCTGCTATACCTACTTGGCTGGGTTGCAGTATTTTAAATAGCAGAAAGGGCACTCAAGCAGATCGTCGTTTTCCTTCGGCCAAAGGCAGTCCACGTGGCACATCTGCAGACATTGGTAGCATGCCTCGAGTTTGGAGTTGGTGTTCTCGGTTCTAGAGGGTTGTTGGCAGATACATTTCCTAGCCTCAGATGTGATGTTCGGAGCCACTTCAACAGGAACCTGCCTTACAGGACGGTGGACGCTGACTGCAGGCGAGTAAGATCGTTTTGTGCTTTAAGGTTGGATTTGTTAGAAGTAGGAGCATCCTGTGCGTTTGAGGATGTTGTGTTTGAAGCATGTTAGGGGCAACTCGTATTTATTCCAGAATGCCACCAGGTAGCCTTCCAGATCCTGGGCAGTCTGCCATTGGCTTTCATTTTGTCGAGCTCAATCGTGATTTCAAAGTAAATCCGGCGCATCAGAGCCTCCTTCGTCCCATTCACTTTCTGACCAGTGAAGTCGAGGCAGATGTCGTTGAGACGCTCCTTGAGCAGTCCATGGGACTCCTTCTCCAGCAGCTTCCGGAATTCACTCTTCTACTCTGTCATCCAAGTAAAATAATAGAATACAGAGTTAAGGATTTATTTGGCGGCACTAAAATCGGGAAATCAGAACCCAAATTTGACACCCACCAAGCACCAATGTCAACAGTGTCTTTAACAAATCTATTCACTCGATAGAATGCACCGAAATAGAGCTATTAGGAAGGGCGGGTACTCCATAGCCAATTTTGTTCCCGTCTGCCTTTAATTATTGCAATTATAACCCAAAATACGACTAGATGTCGCAAGGTACTTAGGCCCTAAAGAACCTGTTTCGGAAGGCAGAAGACACTTTCCTCAAAGTAGCAACCAACGAACGTGGCCAAGGAATGTGCTTCGACTCACTAGCATCCAATGGTTTTGCTGAGGAACTGGAACATGAGAAGGAGGGGAGGAGGGGGACAGCGAGGAGCTCACCCACTGGACTATTATTGAGGGTGAGAGAGGGTACTTCGAAGCCATCGACTCAACCGACAATATTGACTACTTCGAACGATGCACCAATGACATTAAGTGCAACTACATTTCGCAAAGGCGCCGTGATGACCTATTCAAACGGTTGAAGAAACAGCAGGAGGACAAATTCAGCAGACTCAAGAAGGAAGCCGAGAAGAACTACTCATTCCCCCATCAATCCCAGAGCAAAACTTGGAGTCCACAGATTACTCTGAAGAGCAAGGATCAGGAATTTGCTCTTCAGGTGACTACAGCCGATCTATAGAAACTGCTACCGAGTACTGACCTCAATGACACCATCATCGGGTTCTATCTAAAGTTCATTCAGTTCCACATGTTGGATGAGAAGACAGCCAGCAACACCTACATCTACTCTTCATTCCTGCTGGAGATGCTGTTGGGTGACAAGAATGAAATAAGAAGACAAGAACCTCCACTATTTCGAAGTTGAGAGTCTGGTTCAGACCAATTTCAGTAAGGTCAAGAGATGGACTCGTAAGTTCAACCCTCTGGACAAAAAGTACCTGGTGATTCCCATTAATGGGTGGTACCATTGGAACTGTGTCATTGTGGTCAACCCCAAGTACCTGGAAAAGGGAGAGAAGGGATCATATTTACTCTACTGTGACAGCATGAGCGAGAAGAAGGATCTAGTATGCGATGCAATAAGATGGTAAACACTCACTAACATAGCTACCTGAAGTGTTTGATGGAATCTCCAATTGAGAATGGGACAGACACCCCAGAAGAAATCGAAGTATCAGAGAAGAACCTCCCTGTCTACCAACTAATGGTATCTATCAACTAATGCAGCTCCCAAGACAAACCAATGCCCATGACTGTGGGCTCTACATGCTCTGCTTCATAGAGTGCCTGCTCCTCAACCCGAAAGAGATAACTGGGACTTCACAAAGATAGACAGAAGGATCAAACTATCACTATTCCCCAGAACTCTCGTCTTTTCAATGAGAGATCGGCTCAGAAAACTGATACTTGAACTAGCCAATAAAACAGGCTCCTATGAAGAGGTCGTCAAGAACTTCAAAGCTCAGAGGGAAACCATATTTATCAATGCCAAAGAAAGGGAAAAACTCATCAATGAACAAAGCAAGAACAGGGGCAAGGGAAGTGATACTGAAAGCGAAGAAACGATGAGTACGATGCTGTAGATGAGAAAGAATTTGAGAAATTCTACAAATTTGCAGTCCTGGAGAACACCGAGCAAGACACCACAGAGCAGGAGTATCTATACAAGGTCAAGTTCTACCTGGACCTCGAAGTCAACCACTACGAAAAGGATAAATGACATCAATGATTATTATTGCTAGTTGTTTTTCTTGAGATAGATTAATATTGATATCCTTTATAATCATCAAATATGGCCACATTGATCCCAGTCTCAGGAGAAAACAGTATTAATGTAGGTTAATTCAGTTGAGAAGCACTTACAAGCAGCCATTGACTTAGCTCGTCATAGTCATAAAGGACACTCAAACACAAGCAATAAACTCAGCAGATAGGAAAAAGTCATCATATCCAAACTGTATCAAAACTTGAATACTCTTTGCAAGCTTCCGAAGAAAGAAGCTCTTGAAATAGTGAAAGGACAGAAATAGTACAAAGAGGCACTTGCTCAGCTGTACTTCGATAAGCACATGAACAACAGTCTCTATATCTCAGGAAACACATCTAAAACAGATCCCAATCAGGCAATTCTAAAACACACAACTGACCGTTTCAAGCAGATGAGTGCCACTCTGTCGAGTATCGGATAGAATTCACTTTATCAACTATCAATCATAAAAAGGTGATGAAACCACTCATATTCCTTCAGTTCAGCATGGCTGATGGACGAAAGAAGCAGATGTACTTCACTCTACTTATGTTCGAAGAATTAAGGAGAGAAGTAGCTCTAAGAATCAAGGATATTCACAATATAGAGCTGAAAAGCATTTTATGATCGATGTTAGTACAGTTTTAAGTACAGAATCAGATCAGAATAAGATCATGAAAGCTAATTCTAATCGTTTTCAGATTGGCTATTAACCGGTACGTTATTCCTGAATACTACCTTTCTGACTGTTCCGTCATTTTCTGTTATGATAACTTCCCCATTTTTCTTTCCATTTTTCATTGTTCCTACGACATGGCCAATTTCTGTATAGTGTAATAGGGCCATTTGGTAGGCCTTCTTCGAATTTCGCTACTAAAATATCGTTTGGCTGAAAAATCTTGCCGTTTCCATGCCGGTATCCTTTATTGAACTTCCCATACTAGAAGCCATCCTTGTTGCCATGAGCTCCAAATCCATGAAACTCATTATTTGCCCACCCTCCTCGATAAATATAGCCATCACCATAGTAGCATATCCCCTCACCATGTCTTTGGCCATTTTTAAATGATCCTTCATACCTTGTTCCATCTTCATCGACTTAGATTCTAAAGCCATCTGTTGCTTCCCCATTGACAAACTCACATGTGTATGATGAGCCATCTTATAAAGTGATGGTTCCTTTGCCATGCCTTTTTCCATTGAGGGTTGGTCCATCCCATCGCTCTTTTTATATTGAGCGTGTCTCCTAATCTTACTTTCTATATTCGGTATCTTCTTGCATTAATTAGATTATAGCGAAATACTGATGAATAATTCAAAATCGAAGAGTGAAATTAATTCAGAAGTCATTCATCTTGGAAGAGTTTCCGAAAACTGAACTTGCCCTCTGTCTTATTCGGGTCGGAGAGCCTGATTTTTCTTTTGCTTATTTTGTCATCTTCTTTCGAAAATGGTTTCGGTTGGTACATCGAATAGGTTTAAAGCTTCTCTTTTCTTGGTAGGGACGACCTCTTCAAGTCTCGTTTTTTGAGTGATACTTCGGCAGGTGACGATACCTTGGGTAAGGATAGCTTTGGAAAGACTGTCTTCTTTAGGTATGACTTCAAGAATTCGTTATTCCCTGGTTTTACTCTCAACTATGCTTCTATGGACTTCCTTCTTGCTTCGAGAGTATCCTTAAGTGATGCCATCTAATTATCCTTTTTCGGGAAGACATTGTTGAAACTGAGGTTTCTGGGTTTTTCTAGTTTGCTCCCACTTCCACTGCTCCCTATTGCTCGATCTCTCCTTCTTTTCGTTTTGATGCACTTCTCTAGATACTCTCCAACCCTTTGTTCCTTCCTCTTGACCTTTTCGTTGACTCTATTCAGGCACTCTTCTAGCATTGGTCTAATTTATTGCTTGCACTGAGATGCTCCTCTCCCGTATTGATAGTCCCTTCCTGGCCACTTCTGCACTTTCCTCGTATCTCATCAGCCATTCAAGCTGTATAGCATAGTTGTAATAGAATATAACGAAAGCTTCGCTTTTCTTAGTTTCTTCGTTGGTCTATAGCAGCTTGATGGCGGACTGGATTTCTTTGAGTGCTTTGCCATGCTATTTCATTTCGGAATAGGCGGCACATAGGTTGGAGTGAGTGGTGGCTATTTGATGCAGGAACTCTGCATTCTTCTCCTTCCCTGAGTCCCTTTCGTTCCTGGCTGACTCTAACTGCTGCACTTGCTGCAGGTTGAACAGTGACGCCTTGAGCTTCTTCTTTCTTAATTTCATTTCTGCTACTTGTTGTATGCACATGCAAGATTATTGTAGAGGATGATCTCGATGGACTAGATTTATTCACTCAGCTCAGGATGGGCATCCTTGAGTTCCCTGACCTCCTTCTTGACCCCTTTGAGTATTTCGATGCTCTCATTGGGGTTGCCTTGGTTGGTGAGTTCGAGAGATTTCTTGGTCCTTTCGTATAGGGCTTGGGCTCTCTACATGAACTTGTTAAAATTATTAAGGCATAGCTCAGCCTCCAAGGGCACTGGCATCCACCAGGACCATTATTCTTGGACTAGTAAAATATATCCGAATATTACTTAAATGCACGAATAGGGGCTGCTGGCCTTGCATAAATGCTGAGGGTCTGCCTGTATATTATAAATCTTAATTCCCGCTTCTTTTGTCATGATCTCGGAAGTTGGAGAGCAGGAACTGGCACTGATGAAGCAGAAGCTCCCTTACATCAAAGAAAAACTGGATGCCCCATTTTCCCTATGCTTGCACTTGACTCCTTTGAGCCAGGAGGACTTCGAAGCTAGGAAGGAGAAGCTCCTAGCAATGCTGGCATCCGAGAATCCGAAAATGGAGGATATGGATAGGTTCGGAGATGTCATCCTGGGTGAAATATAGGGATTGTCAGGCATGCTGGATCCGTCACTCACCTCAAGGATCTCTACAAACTTGAGAACACTTCTCTTTTGGCGGAGTTTATCGATAAGAAGATTTAAACCAAACACTATGGCTCCAAAAAGGAAAAATCAAACTCATTGCATTAAGTCCAGAATCTGGAACTGTTGAGCCCAGGTTTCGACATCAAGGGAGTGAAGGCACACAGGAAGCTGAGGACACTCTATCGAGTATCCATGAAGAGTGCAGAGAAGTTCGTCGAAAGGTTCGATTAAATGGAAAAAGGCAACCAAATCACAGAACTGTTCAATGAACTCTATGCTAAGGCCTTCGAGGATGAGAGGAAGTATCTAGACATGAAGAAGAAGGTGGAAAGCGAGAGCACTGCCAGCCAGTCAAGGCACCCAAGAAGGCAGAACCCAACCAAAAGTAAAATATGGATGAAAACAATCCTGAAACTCACACAGCCAAGAAAGGACAAGATGACGAAGTCAAGAGTGACATGACAGTCAAGAAAACCAAGAAGACCAAAATGAGTGAGAAGGCAATCGAAAAAGAGAAGGCCAAACAGGAAAGAGAACAAGAGAAGGAAAGAATCAGACAGGAGAAGGAAAAAGATCAAAGAAGAAAAGAAAAAGCCAAAGAATAAAAAGAAAGAGCCAAAGAGGAAAAGCAAAGGGCCAAGGAGGAGAAGGACAGACAGAAGGAAGAAGAAAAGGCAGAAAAACAAA
>JALQPE010001609.1:0-16489 GCA_030407315.1 Asparagopsis taxiformis | reverse complement strand
AAGTATGGAATGATCTCGGAGGAGAAGTTCAATGACAAAGCGGAGAAGTTTGTCTTGTTACAGAACACCGAAGGTGAATTTGCTACGATTGCGGAATACAAAGAGAAAATTAAGGATGCGCAGACGGATAAGCATGACAAACTCATCCACCTTTATT
Organism: Asparagopsis taxiformis; assembly: GCA_030407315.1. Taxonomy (NCBI): domain Eukaryota; phylum Rhodophyta; class Florideophyceae; order Bonnemaisoniales; family Bonnemaisoniaceae; genus Asparagopsis; species Asparagopsis taxiformis. The sequence goes on along the minus strand of JALQPE010001609.1, from coordinate 16,332 downwards.
CGAATAATCCGGTAGATCATGATAGTGCTATTCAGGCTTGTAAGAGTAGAGGGTATGATGGTGCTAGTATTGGATCACGTAATTGATAATCACTTTTTACAGCACGTAGAGCAAAAACAGGGATACAACCTTTGTGAGAGTGGATTCAGACACAGTTGATAACCTGGTTCAAAAGGATGAGACTACTGAATCCGTACTGAGCGAAGAGGAGCAAAATAAAGTGAAAGCGCATTTTGAAAAAGTAACAGAGAAGGGAGGAGGAACTATTGTCATGAAGGCGATGTCTCCGGAAGATGCACCAGTACAAGTTACTAAGCCTGAATTCATGAGAAGAATGAAGGAAATGCAGGCTTTACAAGGTATGTCTATGGATGCTTTCCCTGATATGTTCAATGTCGTGATTAACACGAACCACCCACTATTGGCAAATAAGTTGTTGAAGATGAGAAGTGAGGAGAAGAAGAGAACTTAGTCCATATTTGTATGATCTAGCCTTGCTTAATCAAACATGTTGAAAGGAGCGGATCTAACTGCTTTTGTTAACAGAAGTATTGATTTCTTGAAGTAGTAAGACTATAGAATAATGGGGCGTCTTCTGAATTATTGCAGGAGACGTTCCAGTTTTCGTTTGAGCTTTTTTGCCTGTTCTTGATAGGTCGTCCGACCAGCGCTTTCCACGTTGTTAACTATTTCCAAAGCTTTTGCATTCTCGCCCTTTTGCAAATAAGCCAAAGCCAGATACCAATCCGCTTGACCATTTTGCTCCTTTTCTTGATTTTTGCGTTTTGTAGGTGCTTGATTGCTGCATTTGTGTTTCCAATTTCCAATTGAGAAACCCCGGCCCAAAAAATATCCTTCTGGATTGTCTGGAAATCGTAGTATGTGTTGTTCCAGTTGACTGATGGCGGACTTGAATCTCCTTGTTGAAGGGCTATGAGCGCGGGTTGGAGCGCCGCTTGCGTAGGTGATTGTGGGGCGCCGCGTAATTGAACCCTGGTGATGGAAGGTGTTTGATAGAAGTCGGCGTAAAGATTCGTAGACCCTGGTTTTAGCCAAAAGAGGATAGCCGCTGTGATGATAAGCCCGACAGTAAGTAAGCGGCTATAACGAGTAGGGTGAAAGCGTGTAGTTGAAGGGGCAAAACGGAGAGATCGTATCTTCTTGGTGTCAGTCATAGGGTTTGAGCTAGCAATAAGTCCTTCCAGAGCACCATTGCAGAGTTGGCAATCGATTAGATGTTCTTCTACTTGTCGAATGGCTCTTGCTTGGAGCTCCCCTTGATGGTAGGCTTGGAGCTTTTTAAGACTAAGGCAGTCTGTTGTTTTAAATAGCGTTTTCATAGGCTTATGACTTATCTTGTTGAATCCCCTCCAGCAAGATCTTCAATCTCCGTTTACCGTTCTGAGATAGCTTTTAACTTGTTTCAAATTGAAAGAGGTTATCTGACTGATTTCCTTATAGCTTTTTTTCATCGAAATAGAAGAGTCTGAGGCATTGCCTTTGGTCAGGATCTAACTCCTGCAGGCAAGTAGAATGGTCTCATTAGAAAAACCATAGGTTGGATGGTTTCCTCAAAGGCAGGGGGTGGGAGGCTTGATAGTTGATGAGGAGTGGTCCAGGAATCATGCTGTTCCTGTTGGCGTTTCTGGCTTCTGATGTGACTAATGCACTGATTGCGAATTACACTATAGAGCCAGCTCCTAAAATATGCTATACTTGCTCGTGGGATTCGCTCGTAAACTTTCTCCACAATGATCATAACCATATCCTTGCAATCTTCCTCATCAGAGAAGTATTGCTTACAGTTGTAGTAAATAAGGTGGCTGTAGCGTTCGATTAGCGTAAAGAAATACGATCTTCCTCCGTTTTTTGGAACGCTTTGAGTAACTGTTCATCAGACCAGTTGGTTAAGCCCTTTTTTGGTTTTAACCATCGCAAAGACATACTCAATATTAACAAATATTGATAAGTAATAGTCTTTGTTAGACAAGAATTTCTAGCGAACTATATAGAATGGGGAAAAATAGGGAAAAAGAGAAGCGGTGGGTAGATAAGGCTTTGGCAGGTATCCGCCTGCCAAAGCCTTATCCTTATATCAATCATCCCGTCAGAATTCGACCGTGGACATTTGAATTCCAACTGTTGCATAAAATTTCGTTTTCCTTGCCGGGTGCATAGACAAAGCCGTCAATGAAGAGCAGTTCTTCTTTTCAGGATTATGTATCAATAGCTAATAAGGCTCCTCCCATGAAATCGTTGGCCATCTCCCAAATCCTCTAGCCTCCAAGGTGTATTTATTATTCAAGGTTTTCACACTAGTAAACATCGGAAGATCAATATCATTGATACGCATATAGGAGTCCGGTGTGGTGGAAGAAACGTATTCCTACCCAGAGAATCTCGGATAGCCTTGATTCCTTGTTTGGACAATTGAGATTGGTCTGTGTAGCCGATCTTTCGATCAATACATTACTATTGATATTATCATCTCTCTCCTCATCCAGATTAGATCTTCATTGCTGATGGCCAGACTGTAGTCGCTAGGAACCCGCATCTTAGTACCCATTTTATCAGCTACCTCAGCTTGAATGGCTGGATTTTCTCCGCCAAAGAAGATGGTTGCTTCAATTTTGGCTCGGTCAGCTTCTTGTACGCGCTTTGCAATAGCAGGAAAGTTCTTTTGACGTTTTCGATCAGGTCATCATCACTAAAGGCAAACTGATAAATAAGCAATTGATTTTTGCCCATTTGTTACGTGCTACGGTGGAGGTATAATTGGGATCTTGTTTCGCTTTACCCAATCTTTCCTCCTTTAAGTCTGCCTTCATAATTGGGTAGTCGGGGAATCCTCCTCATTGAGGTTACTCAATAGATGTAATTCGGAATTCTTGCGGATCGGATCTTTATCTAGTTCAGCTGGTGTAAACTGACGTAAGTCAAAAATAGGCTCTGGTTGTGGAAGAATTGGGAAGGCTGCACTATAATAATATCGGAGTGTATCCCCTACAGGCCCTTCCCAGATGCGATCATCCGCAATAACGATGATCTCATTCAATTTCCCGAAAGCATTGGGACTGGAGCCAGACTACGTTGCATATCCTCACTGCATGCGGTTAGCAAGATGGACAGGCTAAGAAAGCTAATGATTTTATAAAGACTCATTGAATATGTTTTTAATAGATCACTCCTCTGGTTATGGAAACGAGGAGCTTCAACAATTTACGCTTCAGTACTTAAAGATGAAGTTTGCACTCGTTTGGTGTATCACCTCGCGGGGAATCCACTACCTTGGATAGAAATAATTCTTCACTATGCCCTTCCCGTAAAGGACTACTAAAGTAGTATGAACTCACTAAATTAACGTAGTGAAGCTGCTGATTTTATTGAATCATTTTTGGCAATATTTCAAAAATATAACGATTTAGACCTGCATAATAGTTTTACTACTCTATCCATTAAAATTGTCGTAGAACCAAACTACTGGGGGCGAGCAAGACCTTGTGCCAAGAGGATGTTTCCCAAACGATGGAAGTGGCTTTGTCCCAATTAAATTGCGTTCGTTGTTGCCGGCCTTTCTGTATAAGTGCGGCTCTTTCCGCCGAGGAGTCATGAAGTATTGCATACCGCTAAATAACTCATCTATACTTTGGGGATCTACTAGAATTGCTGCATCTCCGGCTACTTCGGGCATTGATGAAGTATTGGAGGTGAGAATGGGGACTTCTGCATGCATAGCTCTAGTAAGGGAACCCAAACCCTTCGAATAAAGAGGGATAATTCAACGCCAGGCAGCACCAAGGATCTTAGCCAGTGCCTCATCATCTAATAGCCCAATAGCTGGATATCATCTTTGTATTTAGCGCTTTGAAGTGCCTCTTGAATGGCACCAGTTTGCCAGGCTAAGCGACCTCCGATTAACAATTGAGTAGGCGCTCCACTGACAGACTTAACTGATCGAAGGCTTGAATAAGACGGGCTATACATTTTTGCGTGGATGAACGGAACCTAGGTAAAAAATAGTCTTTGCCTGCGCTATATTGAGCTCTAACCGCTTGCTTTTCATTAGGGCTTAGAACTCGAAAAACCTCACGTACGCCATTGCAGGCGACAGCTATCTTATCAGGGGGGACAGCATAGTGCCTGAGAATGTCTGTTTTAGTAAACTCGGAAACGCTAATTACCGTTCAGCGCGTGCCAAATACTTTGGTATATAATGCTTGTAGAATACACGTCCGTGGAAAGGAACTTGCTCAGGATAATGACAATAGGCCTATATCATGACAAACCATCACCGTAGGGATCTTACTCCTCAACGAACAGTAGCTATCCGGGATAGAAAAACATCAACCTCATGCTGCTTGAATATTCTTGGAAGTGCGACTTCAAACCACCACCACCATAGTACTGCATGTCGTGCAGGGGGGCGACTACTACTGCTTCTACGTTCTCAGCGGGTATAAAAGCCGGGTCAAAAGGGCGATCAAATAAAAACAGAAAAGAGTGTTCAGGGTGGCTAATGGCGAGTCTTTTAGCCACCTCCCAAGTAAACCAGCCAATGCCTTCTAGGTTGTTGCTAAGTAAAAAGCGAGTATTGATGGCAATCTTCATAAGCAGACCAAAGTTAGGGAGCTTGATGCAGCTGACCACAAAAATTACCGGAGAATAAAAATAAAATTCCTCTTAGACAAATTTCGTGGACAGTCATAAAATGAGATGAATAAGCACTGCTGACGATTACTGTCAGTAAAGCGGTGAATTTCATTTTTGAGTGTCTTCAAAACGAATTTGCCAAGAATCAATCAAATCAAAGCAACTAAATTTTACTATCTTAGTTTATAGTTAAACAAAGCATTGACAAAAGGAACTCATGAATAAAACAGACGTGTTGATCATTGGTCCGGAGTAGGCGGAATGTCTACCGCTATTGAGATCGCTGAACGCAGACCTGATCTCAAAATCACCGTTCTCACCAAGACCAATGACGATGAAAGTAATACTCGCTATGCACAGGGCGGAGTTTGCAGCTGTTTGGGACCTGGAGGTAGATTCGCATGGCAAACATATTGATGACACACTAGATGCTGGAGATGGTCTTGCGATGAAGATATTGTACGTGTTGTGGTTGAAGAAGGGCCAGAGCGGGTCCGAGAATTGATTGATTGGGGGGCACGCTTTGATAAGAATCAGAAGGAGAAATATGATCTGGGAAGAGAAGGGGGCCATTCTGAAAATAGAATACTTCACTACAAGGATTTGACTGGCTGGGAGATCCAGCGGGCAGTCTTGACCAAGTCTAAGGAGTTTTGATAATATCGAGATACAGGAGCATTTTTTTGCAGTGGACCTAATTACTCAGCATCATCTAGGCTATACGCTTACCCGCCTTACTCCTGATATCGAATGCTATGGTGCGTATGTACTCAATAAGCTACGGGAGAGATTGAGACCATACTTGCAAAGGTGACGGTAGTGGCCACAGGCGGTGCCGGCCAAATCTACAGAAATACAACCAATCCTGTGATTGCTTCTGGCGATGGTATTGCTATGGTATATCGAGCCAAAGGCCATCTAGGTAATATGGAGTTTGTCCAATTTCATCCTACTGCCCTGTACAATCCGGCTGGGGAAAACCCCGATTTCCTGGTTTCTGAAGCAGTAAGGGGATTCGGGGCCATTCTGAAGAAGCGAGATGGCACTCCTTTTATGCAAAAGTATGACGAGCGAGAATCTTTAGCTCCCAGAGATATTGTGGCACGAGCTATCGATAATGAGATTAGATAAATGGAGAGGAGTGTATGTTTTTGGATTGTCGACACCTCGATGAGGAAGGCTTTAAAGCACATTTTCCGACGATTTATGATAAATGTATGAGTTTGGGCATAGACCCCATGAAGGACATGATTCCAGTAGTACCAGCCTGCCATTATATGTGCGGAGGGGTAATGGTAGATGAGATAGTCGAAGTTCTATCCGTCACTTGTATGCTTGTGGAGAATGCACTAGCACTGGGCTACATGGAGCTAATCGACTCGCATCTAATTCATTACTAGAGGCCCTGGTTTTTGGTAATCGGATTGCGATTGATCTTATAAAAGAGATCGATGAAATTCAGTTCCAGGAAGAAATACCCGATTGGAATGCTCGTGGTACTACCCAGCCAAGGAAATGGTGTTGATTACACAGAGCTGGAAAGAATTGAAGGAGATAATGTCCAGCTACGTAGGAATCGTGCGATCAAATGTGCGCCTGAAAAGGGCTTTGGACCGCTTGCACCTGTTGTATCCGAAACGGAAGCACTCTATAATAATACAGCTCTATCGCCACAATTATGTGAGCTCAGAAATTTAATTACCATTGGATATCTGTGACAAAGGCGGCGAGTATGCGGCGGGAAAGTCGCGGCTTGCACTATACGACAGATTACCCCGATAAGAATTCCTTTATACAGGAGTCGATTTTGTAAAAAACAATCAAGAACAAATAGCAGGCTGAATACCCGAAGTTTTCCAAGGAATTGCCAAGTTAAACTTCGGATATTTTGGCGTGCGGTATTTTTTTCCACTCCTACCAGCCATCTCCATCAAGGAGATCCCCTAGCCCTCCTAGGACGCTACCTTCTCCTTTCGATTTACCTCCATAATGGCGAGAAGCGGAAACAATGCGATCTGCCAAACGACTAAAAGGCAGACTTTGAATCCAAACGGTACCTGGTCCCTCGAGCTGGGCGTAGAAAAGTCCTTCTCCACCAAAGACCATATTGCGGATCCCCTTGATCATCTCAATGTCATACTTTACATAACGAGTAAAGCCGACTAAACAGCCCGTATCGATGCGAAGGCGTTCTCCGATTTGCAACTCCTTTTTATCACAGTACCACCGGCATGCAGAAGGCTAAACCGTCTCCTTCAATCTTCTGCATGATGAAGCCTTCTCCTCCGAAAAATCCTCGCCCGAGTTTACGGCTAAATTCGATACCTACAGACACTCCTTTAGCTGCAGAGGAAGCATCTTTTTGGCAAACAATCTTACCCTCTAATTCAGATAAATCCAAAGGAATGATTCGGCCGGGGTAGGAGAAGCGAAAAACTTTCTTTTTGCCTTCGCCAGCATGGGTAAAGGCAGTCATGAATAAGCTTTCACCAGTAAGTAGGCGCTTTCCTGCTGAAAGTACTTTTCCCCAAAGGCCCTTATTTTGTTCTTGATGGCTGCCATCGCCAAAAATCGTAGCAAGTTCAATGTCTTCGTCCATCATCATAAAACTGCCGGATTCGGCAATGACGGTCTCATAAGGGTCGAGTTCGATCTCTACGAATTGCATTTCTTCGCCGAAGATCTGATAGTCAATTTCGTGTGCTTCCATATTGATGAGTTTGGTGTGTTGAGTGCCTTTGTATTCCACGCAATTAGGGAATCAAAGTATACGAGCAATCTTAATACCTATTTAATAATGGGTTTACAATAAAAGGGGTTATTGCTATATCGCAGGGTAAATATATCCAGCATTATTACCCTCTTTCATCTTTTACAGACCAAAGAGGACCTTCTAACGACAAAGATCTATACTGTAGCCCTATATACTTTGGTGAAGGCTGTGCAGAGGCATAGCCTTTCCTTTTTGGGTAGTGTAACAAATGCGTGGATGCTTGGGCTCTTCCCAGCCACTGTTGCGTGTTTTTACCAACAATTCCACGCATTTGATACACTACCTCTTTTTGAACCCTTCCGGGTTTTAGAAAAGCCCTTCGAAACTATCTTTAGATTGGGGAGATTGGCCTGTATTTGAAAAATCCCAATTGTATTGATCGAATGCCTTCAAACTTTCCGTCAGCAAAGCGATGCAATGATGGATATCTTCTTTATGTGCCAGTTCAATAGTCTGGTGCATGTGTCTAAGCGGAATAGAAATAGCGCCAGCAATGCACCTTTTTTTACCGTACCGTTGCAGACCAGCGGTATCTGTTCCTCCTTTTGGTAAAATTTCAGGTTGCCATTGATCTGCTGATCCGTCGCTACTTTTTTCAAATAATTGATCATTCGATAATCACAGATGGTCGAACCATCCAGGATTTTGATGGCAGCCCCTTTTCCTAGGCAGGTCACTGCATCGTGACCATTGGACCCCGGTACATCGAAGGCAATAGTAACATCTAGGCCTAGACCAAAATCTGGATCTATGTGATGACTAGCGGAGATGGCTCCTCTCAGCCCCACTTCTTCCTGAACGGTAAAAACACCATAGACATCATAAGGTACCTCTTGATCCTTGAGTGCTCGTAGCGCTTCAATCAAGATGAAGACAGAAACTCTGTTATCTAGTGACTTACTATTCACGCAATCTCCCATCTCAATCAATGGCCCCACACGAGTCACAGGCGCACCAATGGGAACCAGTTTCTCAGCCTGTTCCTTGGTCATGCCCAAATCAATAAAGTATTCGTTGAGCGGAACTTGTTTACTACGCTCTTCCGGACTCATTATATGAATGGGTTTAGATCCCATAACACCAACTACATCCTGATGACCATGTACAATCACTCGTTGAGAAGACAAGGTTTTTGGATCGAAGCCCCCCAAGGGGATGAATCGTAAAAAACCATCATCATCTATATAGTTTACCATAAAACCGATCTCATCCATATGAGCGGCTATCATTACTTTCTTTCGACTCTTTCCTCTCTTTACAGCGATTACATTTCCCATGTTATCCACTGATATCTCATCTACTAAAGTCGCTAACTCCTTCATGACAAACTCACGTACTCGCTGTTCATATCCAGGGGCTCCTGGTATTTCGCAGATATGGCGCAATAGGTCTACATTTATCATAATCCTCGTACTATTTGTAGTTGTAATAAGCGTGGCAAATTAGCACTAATTTAGGAGGTGATAAAATTTTTTCCGCTCTGCTTAACCAATACGTAAAAAAGCGCTCATTTTACTGAAGTGCCATCTGGCTTTTCTGTAACATTGTAGCTTTCTAAGTGAAAAAGTCAGCATGTCCATCCGAAAACTGGCCAAAGAAACCGTCATTTACGGAGGTTCCACCGTCCTAAACAGGTGCTGAATCTCATCTTGGTCGCGCCATACCTGACGCGGGTCTTCGACGATGACCAAGGTGAGTATGGTATCCATGGATTGATGTACGCATTTGCGGGCTTTTTGTTGGTTATTTTGACTTACGGAATGGAAACTGCCTTTTTCCGTTTCGGAAATGAACAGGATAAACGATCAAAGGCTTTTTCTACGGCAGCTATTTCTCTAGGAGTTAGTACCATTGGTTTGTTAGCCTGATTATTTTGTTTTCACCATCGATTGCTAGCTTTTTGACAGAGCCTCAAGATAGCGCCTATGTGGTCTATTTTGCGCTGATCATTGGATTAGATACCTTGGTTGCCATACCTTTTGCCTCCTTGCGGCTAGAAAATCGACCGATACGTTTTGGAGTCTTTAAAATGATCAATGTGCTGATCAACGCCTTGGTGATGCTATTTCTTCTTGAAGCCGTACCTCGGTGGATGAGCGGGACAGATGGGTGGGGGAGTTGGTATGATCCTGACAAAAAACTACACTACGTATTCATTGCCAACTTGGTGGCGAGCGCGGTTACCTTTCTGTTGTTTCTGCCTTACTATCGACGCCTGCGAGGTGGCTTTGACCGGACGCTTTGGAAAAAATGTTCCGGTATGCAGTTCCCTTGGTGGTGGTGGGGATTGCTGGGATGATTAACCAATTGGCTGATCGCTACTTTTTGAAGGAATGGCTTCCTGGTACCTATGAAGAAAATATTGAACTGCTAGGAATATATGTAGCCTGCATTAAGATCGCCGTGCTAATGAATCTTTTCACACAGGGTTTTAAGTTTGCGGCGGAACCCTTCTTTTTTAGAAATGCTTCCCGGTCAGATGCCACTAAAATCTATGCGGAAGTAGGGCAGGCTTTTACTTTGGTTGGGAGTGTGGCTTTTTTAGGTTTAATGCTATATATAGACATTGCCAAGCATATAGTGGCCTCCTCTTATCACGGAGGAGGTGGACTAGCGGTGGTTCCCATTTTATTGATTGCCTATCTACTGTTGGGATTATATTACAATTTTGCGATCTGGTACAAGTTGAAAGACAAGACGCATATAGGAGCGTGGATTGCTTGCGGCGGAGCGGTCCTTACCATCACCAGTAACTACTTTTTGATTCCACAACTGGGCTTATTAGGTGCAGCCTGGTCTGCATTGTTCTGCTTCTTGAGTATGTGCATCGCTTGTTATTGGATCGGTCGAAGATACTATCCAGTGCCTTATCCTATCGGAAAAATGTTGACCTATCTTGCTGCTGCTATTGCCCTATATGGGATTAGTGAATGGGTACGCCCACTCTTGGAGAACCTTCCGCTCCGCCTATTGGTAAACACCGGAATATTGGTCGTATACGCAGGCTTTATTTTTATGCTCGAACGGAATGGTCTACTGCAAATGATTTTTCGAAAGTAAGACTATAAGGTCAGTAAATACCGTTCTTATCCAGACACTTGGCAGCTGAAAACCTAAACCCTCTTCATGACTTGGCGATCTGTTTTTTCGACACCCTTTTCCATATATACTTGCTGTTTTGGTAGCGCTCCTCTATTTCGGTCTTTGGCCCATATCAGAATGGGTCACAGCTAAGCCGGGCCTTGTCAAGTATGCAGAACATGACGCACCAAGGATCGTTGGTATACTCCGCAAAGGCTTGCTGTACCCACTCGGCGATATGTTACCAATACTATGCGACATGCCTTTATCTTTCCATACTGGTTACTTTTGGGTTTTGGTATTCGGGCGCTCTATCTCTTTGTGAAACCCTACTGGAAGCATGTATTAGGCACTTTTACAGGAATTCTATTGTTGCTTTATATTTTTCCCGGAATTTTGTTGCTTTTGGAAGGAGATCTTCCTAGTCAGTCCAAGGGGAGAGTGGGGAAGGGGAGTATTGTAAACGCCAAACGTATCCCTTATCGCGGAGCTAATTATTCCACTTATTCCTTTACGGGCTATTTAATGGGACGAACATTTGTGCATGAAAAAGTTAGAGATGTAGTTTTGGGAGCTTATCAAGAATGCGAGACAAGCACTTCTTCCACCCGATTTATATTGGGAGAGACGGGCGTAAGCATGGTGGCTCCTTTATCCTCATCGAACGCATCAAAATGGCTTGAGTGTCGATTTCATGACTCCGCTACTAAAGAATGATAAACCCTACAGTCATCACCATCTTTTCAATCGCTGGGGGTATGGCTGGAATTTTGATAAAAAAGGAGTAGTGGGAAAATGAGGATTGGTTATGAGGCAATGGCCGCCCATTTAATTGCGGTGAGAAAGCAGCTAACGCAAATGGCCTTGGTATCCAAAAGTGATATTCGATCCAGTTCTTCGCCCTTACCTTTTAGCTACAGAAGGGGGAAGTCACTAAGGTCTCTACCTTTCACAAAGAATAGAGTGATCATCAGGCATGATGACCACTATCACATTGACTTTAAAGTTTTGCAATAAAAAAAGGCCCGAAGGCCTTTATATGTGATATAATTAACTCCTGATTTTGAGGTCAATTCGACTAATCTGATAGGAGATATCTAAATCATTCAAAACAGCATCCAATACCGGGTCAGTGCCGGGGATATATCCCTTTTTCAGCTTATGACCGAACATGCCTGCTGCAGTACTCCAATAGTTAGCATTCCTCCTCCGCGCAGCTCTTTAATCAACTTAAACATCGATTTATCGAGCTCTTTTTCTATCATCTTCATCAGGATCATGCCTTGGGTTTTGGTCAATTTCTTTAGAGGATCCGTGAATTCTTTTTTCAGTTGTTTATGCAAACGACGAATGTGTTTACGTCGGTCTTTTCGTTTCATGTCATTGGTTACATCCTCCATTTCTCGGAAAATCTTGATGCTTCTTCCACAGCATATGGATATACTTTCAAGGCATAACGTCGGTACCGGCGGTATCTTTTTTGGTCCTCTGCGTTGGCAAAGGCCCTTGGAGCGGAGATAGAAACGCCTCCCAAGCTTGCCAGAATTAAGGTATCCCCACACTCATCAATGGTATAAGGGAAATACTTGCCATTTACCAAAGCATAGCCATCTTCTTGTCCCTGAAGACTTGCTACGCCAAACAAAACCAGTAATACTGCAAATGACCACTTCATAATTTCTTGGTTTACGCTCTACTATTAGCCCTCTGCATGCTTTTACGCCCTGAGTCGCTAAACTATAATAAAGTAAATTACTACGAAAGTACGACATCCTCTTTACATGATGCACTTTTCGCAGGCAAAAGGTGTACCCAAGTCCGGTTTTAACGTTCCATTGAGCTTTCCTTTCTGCTAAATCCACTTCTTATAGAACGAATGGGGCTCTAAAATCGTTTGGTATAATATTGTTAATTATTTACAAAGGCTGGTATTTCCCTATGTGTTCGATCCTATACTCGGTGTTTTAGATAGGAGATTCTTGTTCAAAGGAAAAGCCTCGATCGCGAAACCTTATCTCAAAACACAAAGTTTGTTTGAGAATCTTTTTTTGATGTAGCTGAAGAATAAGCAGTGCATTTGCCCTGCTAGAATCTTCGCCATATATATTTAGTTGGTATGATGTCAAAATCCGCTCATTAAGTTGTTGTTAGCTCCCTTTGCTCTATTGTATGGAATGGGGGTGAGTTTACGCAATTTCTTTTATCGTAAGGGCTTACTGAAGGGAATAACCTTCAATATTCCTGTGATATCAGTAGGGAATTTATCGGTAGGAGGAGCAGGAAAAACACCTCACATTGAATACCTCATCCGCCTACAAAAGGACTACCTAAATTTGTCCACCCTTAGCCGTGGCTATAGCGGAAAACGCGTGGCTACATAGAAGTGGCGCCGCATATGACTGCGGAACATGTTGGAGACGAACCTTTACAGTTCAAGCGCAAATTTCCGGATGTACTAGTAACTGTAGCTGAAAGTCGAACCTTTGGAATACCCAAAATTGTTCAAGATCATCCAGATACCCAAGTTGTTTTATAGATGATGCCTTTCAGCATCGCTCTGTTAAGCCAGGGCTAAATATTCTGCTAACTGAATACGACCGTCCATTTACAAAGGACTATCTTCTGCCGGCAGGGCGACTAAGGGAATGGCGCTCAGCTTATCATCGGGCGGATGTTATTATCATATCCAAGTGCCCGGCAGTACTATCCAAAGCGGAAAAGGATCGTCTTATTGCAGAGATTAACCCTTTATCACATCAGCAGATTTTCTTTTCTTATTATGATTATGGAGCGCCCTATTATATTTTGACCCAAGCGTCACCGCTGTACTGGAGCCGGATGTGGAAGTTCTCATGATCTGTGCGATTGCCAGGACAGATTACTTGGTCAGTTACCTCAATGACAAAGTAGGAAAGGTAAGACTGTTGGAATATGAGGATCACCACTACTTTAGCAAATTTGATGTATCCAATTTGAAAGGTTCTTTTGATCGGATGAGTGATGTTGAAAAAGTGATGGTGCTGACTACAGAAAAGGATGCAATGCGATTGGAATTGCACGCTCAATTCCTGATAGACAATCAAGTTCCTATATTTGCTTTGCCAATTGAGGTTAAATTTCACTTTGATGAAGGGGAGAAATTTGATCAGTTGGTCAAAGACTATTTATTGAACTTTACCGTATGAGCTCAGGACCGTTTATGTCATTGGTCTACCGAATTCTCAGGCCCTAGTGCAGCTAGTCCTCTGGATTTTCTATCCCAAGACCACTGTGATTGGCAAGGAGCGATTGCGATTCAAAGAATCGGCCATCGTGATCAGCAATCACCCTAATACACTTATCGACCCCTTACAGGTGGCATCGAGGGTGCACAAGCAGGTTTTCTTTTTGGCCAATGCCGGCCTATTTTCCACTCCTTTCACCAATTGGCTTTTTAATACCTTGTATTGTATACCGATTAAGCGTAAGCAGGATAAAGGCGCGCCTGGTATGAGTAATGAAGATTCTTTTGCTAAATGTGATGAATTCCTAGGTGCAGGAGGAGTACTTTACATTGCACCAGAGGGAGGGAGCGAAATGGAAAGGCGCGTACGCTCCTTTAAGACCGGAACAGTTCGAATCGCACTGAGTGCTGCTCAAAAGAAAGCTTTTGATTTAGATATATGCATCCTGCCCATGGGTTGCACTATGATCAGCCTAATCACTACGATACGGCTTGTATAGTTAATGTCGGGAAAGCGGTAAAATCAAGGATTGGCAAGGACAATTGAGAAGGCCCCCCAACGAGCAGTAAGAGCTTTAACAGATCAACTGGAAGACCAGGTTCGTTCTTTGGTGATCGATGTGGCAGAAGGAGAACAACAGCAATTACATCCGTTAGTAGAAAAATATGCCGAAATGATGCCCCACTAGATGCTGCTTCAGATTTTGAACGAGGGCAGATACTTGCTAATCGACTGAAGGAGGCCGCAAACAAAAATTCGGATCATTACCAAAGTTTTAGAGAACGAGCACAGCAATACTTGACTAGGCTGGCTGCAAAGGGGATTGATGATAAGAACGTGTCAAAAGAGAATGAGAATTTTCTTCTTCAACTGTTGATTTTAATCCTAGGCTTGCCTGTTTTATCTATGGTGCTGTCAATCATCTTTTGGCAACTGGGATTCCAGCTTTGTTAGCGCGAACAATGAAAGTGTATATTGGCTATCAGGCCACTATTAAAGCTACAGTAGGACTTTTTACGATTCCGATCTTCTACCTTTTACAGTCTAAAATTCTAGGCTGGTATGTAGGAAATACCTTATCCTGGATTTACTTACTTAGTTTGCCCCTAACAGGTGGTTGGCTTGGAAGTATTGGAAGTTTGGGAACCATTCCGTAGTACCTGGAATTATGCTCGCCTCAAGCCTCAGAAAAAGAATCCTTGCAAGAACAAAGAACAGGCATTGCTACTTATATTCAAGAATCACTCCTGGTGCACTGATTCGTCTGTTACTTAAGGTCCAATAAGAGTTGCCAATCCAGCAATGCGCTGCATTTTTCTTATTTCTTTTTTCGGGAAACCCAACGGATGATCACCGGACAAGATCAGAAAACATCACCATTGAATGCTGTCGATGAAGCGTTGAATTTCATTTTTGCACATCTTCAGACATGGGATTTGTCAAAGAACCTTCTTATTATTGTGAAGAAGGTTTCCCGGAGTAATAATGATCAATGCCCTATTCTGTAGGGCCTCTTACCTAATCATGGCTTCTCCAAAACCGAACCTGTAAGAAAAGAACCGAAATAATTGCTATGCGATACATCACATTAATAGGCCTCCTGTTGATAGGATCAGCCTTTACCAATCCTGAATTGCCTAAGGTCGACAAAGACTTGATCAAGGCAGACATTCCTTACCTAGTTGAATTGTACAAATCCATTCATCAGAATCCTGAAATTTCCTTACAAGAAAAAGCGACTGCCGCTAAATTGGCAAAGGAGCTGAAATCTTTAGGGTTTGAGGTGACGGAAAACTTTGGTGGATATGGTATTGTGGGAATTATGAAAAATGGGGAGGGACCTACTATCCTTTACCGTACAGATATGGATGCCTTACCCATGCCTGAAAAGACGGAGCTTGCCTATGCCAGTGAGAAAGTCATCGAATATAATGGTCAACAAACGGGAACAATGCATTCTTGTGGCCATGATGTACACATGACTACATGGATTGGTACGGCTAGAGCGATGGCAAAGATGAAAGATCAATGGAAAGGAACCCTAATGATGATCGGCCAACCCGCCGAAGAGATTGGCCAAGGGGCCAAAATGATGCTTGATGCGGGTTTATACAAGAAATTTGGGGTGCCTGATTACGGAGTTGGCCTTCACTCTAGTCCTACGATCCCTGCTGGACAGGTTGGATTCGGCAAAGGGTATACGATGGCGAATACCGAAAGTATAGATATCAAAGTTTTTGGTGTTGGCGCTCACGGAGCTGCTCCACATATGTCCATTGATCCGGTTGTAACGGCTAGTTTAATGATAATGGAATTCCAAACTATTGTGAGTAGAACCTAAAACCTATTGATGCAGCAGTTGTGACTGTGGGGGCAATCAAAGGAGGGATTAAGCACAATATCATTCCAGATGAAGTGACCTTGAAACTCACGGTTAGAACTTACACTAAAGAAGTGCGAGCAATGGTCCATCGTCGGATCAAGGAAATAGCTAAAGGGGTAGCGATTGCTGCTGGATTGCCAGAGGATAAAATGCCTGAGGTGGTCATCCCTGAAACCTACACTCCCGCAAATTATACACTCCGGCCCTTTGTTGACGTAATG
>JALQPE010001608.1:0-17650 GCA_030407315.1 Asparagopsis taxiformis | reverse complement strand
ATGGTGCACACTGGAAATTCAAAGCTGATTTCTATAAATCCCAAAAAATGCGTGGCTTTTCATAGAAGTGATCCTTATTCGGCATCTGAAATCAGTAAGGCTTCTGGGAAACCTTCAATGTGCCGGTTTCTGCGGCTATGTATGGTATCGAGGGCAGTGAGGAAGTTGAGCTAGTTAGCAACTCTCCGTTTCAGTGCTCTGGTTCGTAAGGTTAGAAAGGCCCCGTTCAAATACTGCGTAAAGCCAGTCTTTAAGTCGGGCATAGCCATCTAATTGATGGACCTAGTCCAATAATCGCGAGAAGTTTCGCTGAGGAGGGTTTTTTACACCTCCTGTTCTAATTGCAGGCAATCCAGCAGAAACAACTCTTTTACCAGTTCTTGTGAAGGAGAATTTTCAAAATCCTCTACGCATATTTCACCCCGCCTGTAAGCGCTTTTTAAGCGTTTCTCCCTGCCAGGAAATGATTTGAGTCCCAGTGGTTTTATGGATGACTTTCAGATAAGGGTTTTCGCGTTCAAACCATGCATCAATAAGATATGTCACATTTATCTCCCTGTTGAAAACTGAAGATAAATATATAGTGAAATTCCCTAGATGTAAATGATACTGATTATCATTTATGTTTTTTCTGAGCGAGTAAGATTAACCCGAGTACCGGAATACCAAGTAAGGATACGCTTATGAAGAACATCTCATAGCCGAAGCTATCACAAAACCTCCAGAAAATCCGCCTAGTAATTTTGGAAATAACAACATTACAGAGCTGAACAAAGCATATTGTGTTGCTGAATACTGAATGTTGGTAAGGCTTGAGAGGTAGGCGATAAAGGCGGCAGTGGCGATGCACCACTGAGGTTATCCAGAGAAATAACCAAAGTCAGCGCCGCAGTATTATGACCTAGGGTTGCAAGCCAGGCGAACAGAAGATTGGTTAGGGAGACCATCAAAGCGCCGATAAACAAGATTTTCATGACGCCAAAACGATTAACAAATATGCCGCCAAGACCAGCGCCTACAATTGTCATCACCACGCCGTATACCTTAATGATCTGTGCGATTTCTTCTTTACTGAAGCCCATGTCGACGTAAAAAACATTAGCAATGATGCCAGAATGACATCGGAATCCGATAGGTTCCGATCAGTGCCAGAATGATCAGCGCATGAGATCCATAGCGTTTTATAAAGTCGGTGAATGGACTACGACAGCTATGGTACGCCCAGGCCAGAAACGCGCAATGGAATCGGGCAAATGAGCATAGTTTTCACTGAAGGAGATGATTTTTTCTTTCTGCTGAAGTGTCTCCTCATCCATCTTAACAGCATCAGGCTCAGAAATAATTAGCGTGGTGAAAAGCCCAACCAACATGAACATAGCCATACTCAGATAAGCTACTTTCCAAGCTGCAGGGTCATATACAGAACTATCCACAGAAGCCCAGGCAGCGACTGCTAACGCGCCTGCACCTGCCACGATCATCGCGATCCGGTATCCAGCCATATAGGTTGCAGCCATGGCTGCTTGTAAGCGCTCACCTGCAGATTCAATGCGATAAGCATCAATTACTATGTCCTGGGTTGCTGAACTGAATGCAACCAGAATGGCGAGCAGGGCATCTGTTTCCAGGTTTTTGAGGGGATTAGCAAAAGCGAGTCCGGACAGACCGAGCATTAACAGGCATTGCGAAAGGAATAACCATGAGCGTCGGCGTCGAGAGTTCGTGATAATACAGGTATTGCGAGACGATCAACCAGCGGCGCCAGAGCCATTTGAATCCATATGCAAGACCCACCCATGAAAAATAAGTGATCAGGCTGCGTTCAACACCAGCTTCGCGTACCAAAAAGATAAAGTGCCAAAACCCATAGAATCGGCAGACCTGAGGAGAAACCTAAAAGAACAGCGTGATTGCTCTGGGGTGAAGATAAACTCTGGCATTTTTAAGCCAGCTATCGTTGGCGGTATCAACCTGTTTCATTCATTTTCGTGCCTGAAAAATTGAAGTTCTATTGTTACCCCGGTACGAATATAAGGCAACAAAAAGGCCGGTTAAAACCGGGCCCGAAAGTTTTTGCTAAACCTGCCCGAAGGGGGGAGGCAGGTTTTTGCTTAAACTTTATTAGAACTTGATGCGCATACCAGCAAGAACGTCAGTGTCATCAGTATCGTCTGTGTCACTTACTAGCGCGAACAGAGAAACGTTTTTTCTGAGCTGGGAACTTGTAAGTTACGTTAGCGTACCAAGTATCCAGATCATCACCGCCGTCTTCTTCGTAGTTAACGAAGCCAACTTTAATCTTAGTAGTTTTAGACGCTTTGAATGCAGCAACCAGGTTAGTACTTCAGTGTCCTGTTAGTGCTTTGTCATCAGAAGAAGAGAAGTCTGCACCGATAGTTGCGATGCCAGCATCAAACTCAACGCTTACACCCCAAGTGTCGATATCAGTAGATGCGTTAGCAGCAGTATAAGTCTGGTAAGCAGCAGCAACAGTACGGCATCAAAGTCAGCTGTTACGAAGAAGTCAGTTGCTTCACCGTTTTCAGAGTTTTCGCCATCAGCTTCCAGTTCGTGAGAAACGATTACAGTAGCCAACGTCCAGGTCAGCTTCAACTTTGATTACGTCGTCACCGTCAGTTGCGATAGCGTCGAACATGTCTTCTTCAAGAGCAGTTTCGTATGCGCCTTCAACACCAAACTCATCGCCAGCCAGGTTCTGCTTACCAACAGAAACTTTAACGCCGTGAGCAGCCAGACCTACGTAAGCTTCTTCCAGCTTGTCGCCATCCTGCTTGTCTTCAGCAGCATCTTTGAAACCGAAGTCCAGCTGACCGAAAGCTTTCAGACCGTTACCCAGATCGTAGATAACAGAGTTTTGATTTCCAGATCGTCGAATTCACTTCAGTGTCTTTAGATGCAGAAGCGTTGTCACGCAGCTGAACCTGCCAGTCACCTTTAATCTTGAAAGTCAGACCTTTGTCGTCGTAAACAGTCGCAGCAGTTGCAGTGTTTGCAGTTACAGCAGCGATTGCAGCAGCCAGAATCAGCTTTTCATTTTTTCTCTCCAGAGAGTTTTAATAAATAAATAATGGTTAGTTAATTAACTTACTTGCTTATAAGCTCTTTAAAAGAACGTCTGGTTTTCTCGTCAGCCTGGTTGTACCAGTAAATAAGCATTTCCATCGCCATGTTTTATTTTCTTTCACTTGGTTTTGCTGGGCTTTTCGGGTGTGCTTTACTTCCGAAGGACTGCTGATTCTGGTTTTGGCAGTGCAGCATCTGCATTGCTCATATTAAATTCTTCAAGTTCGTCTTCATAATCACGGCTTAGCTGAAAACCTTTTTGACCAGTAGAGCCGCTTTATATGCGATCTTTTTCCATTCTGATCGCAAGGCTCCAGTTCAGGTTTTTATTGAAATCTTCTACATCGCGTACAGACTTCATTTTGGCGCGCTTAGATAAACTCCGGTTGCATCTGTTTTGAACAAAATTACAGATGCTTGTGTCGATTCCAGTTCAGAGTCATCCCAGGTTTGATCTCAGCTGTATAGTTAACCAAATCTGATTCGTTCTTCTGGTAAGCGGGCATATGTATTGCCAGCAAAAAAACTGTCAGACCCAACTTCTTCGCCGTTTACAGCCAAAAGGTTAACGCCTTCACCCAGCTCCACCGCACTTCAGCAAAGCGTTTAAGCTGAAGAATGTTGCTGCAATTGCCAGTGTTTTAAACAGTTTTGTTTTAGTTGAGCCAATTTAGTTACCTGAATTCTTAATGCTTGGGCTTTGTTGCGGCGCAATACTAGGATTGAATGTGACCATCCTGTTACGTTTTTTTAAAAATCATTAATTGTTTGTTACATAATTATTAACCGATATTTGTTGTGGTTATTTTTATGAATATTTGGTGATTAAGATTATTGCTTTAAATTATGGTTTTTAGTTTTTCTAATTTAGTAGGTTTTTTTTGCTATGGCTTTATTTTTTATATTGTGTGTTTTCCTAAATGAAAAAGAGGGGCGGTTGTTTTTTAGTGGTGTGAGATAATCATAATTTAAGATTAATAGAAGAAAAAGGGGCTGCATAGGATGTTGTGTTTATGTATGACGTGTATTTTTTAAGATTTTTTAGTTCTATGATTTATAAGGGTCTAATAAAAACAATGTTAAAGTTTGCGAATTTTTTGTATCAGGATGAATTGTTGCTGTTTGTAATGGAAATTTAACTATCGCCTCTAGCTTTCCAAAAATTCAGATACTGAACTGAGAACCTTTGTATTAACTGCTTAGGTTCTCCCATTTATATGATTTCCTTCTTGGGGTGAAAGATAAGGTTATGAGCTATAAAAATACGCATGATTCATGCAGCAACCTGACTGCAGAGCAGGATTCCGATTTTACTCAGATTATCGAACGTGGTGTCAGCCGCCGTGGTTTTATGGCTGGCATGGGTGCGCTTGGTATTGGTGCTTCATCGGTTTGTCACCAATCTCGCAATCCGTTCAGGCTGCAATGAAAACAGTTAACAGCAAACTGATGGGCTTTAAGCAATCCCTGCAAGTACTGCGGATACCGTTGTCGTTCCTGAAGGTTACAAAGTATCTAACCTTATCTCCTGGGGTGATCCGATCTTTGAAGGCGCGCCTGAATTTGATCAGTCTGGTAAAGCACCTGCATCTGCACAAGCTCTGCAGTTTGGTGATAATACAGACGGTATGTCCCTATTCCCGATTTCTGAAGATCGAGCAGTACTGGCTATCAATAATGAGTACACAAATAACGATCTGTTGTTTGATCACAAAGGCGAAAACAGACAGCAGACGACGTTCTGAAAGCACAGAACGCTCATGGTGTTTCCATCTTTGAGATTAAGAAAAACGTCTAAAGGCTGGTCTGTAGATCGTGGTGGTAAAGTAAACCGTCGTATCACTGCAATACGCCAATGCAGTTAACAGGTCCAGCAGCGGGTCACGATCCTTGATAACTGCGGCGGATGCAAGTGGTAAAGAAGTTCTGGGTACCATTCAAAACTGTGCGAATGGTGAACGCCTTGGGGTACTTACCTCTCTTGTGAAGAAAACTTCCACAACTACTTTGGCACCGCGGATGAGTCATATGCCGTTCCTGCTGAACAGAAACGTTACGGAATCAAGCCTGAAGATAAGCGTTACCAGTGGAGCAAGTTTGACGAGCGTTTTTGATCTGGCTAAAAACCCGAACGAACCTAACCGTCACGGTGGTTGTTGAAATCGATCCAATGAACCCAGAATCAAAACCACTTAACGTACTGCTCTGGGTCGCTTCAAGCACGAGAACCGCAGCCTGATGATCGATAACAGTGGCCATGCAGTGTGTATCTGGGGATGATGAGCGCGGTGAGCACCTGTACAAGTTCGTATCTAAAGGTAAGTACGATGCTTCTAACAAAGCGGCTAATCGTAAACCTGCTGGAAGAAGGTACACTTTACGTTGCTAAGTTTGAAGCTGCAGATGGTGAGTTGAAAGGTAAAGGTCAGTGGTTGGAACTGACGTTTGGCAAAAATGGCCTGACAGCTGAAAACGGTTTTAACAACCAGGCAGAAGTTCTGATTCATACTCGTCTTGCTGCTACTCAGTGGGTGCAACGACTATGGACCGTCCAGAGTGGGTAGCGGTTCACCCGAACAAGATGAGCGCTTGCTGTACTCTGACCAACAACAAGCACCGTGGTAAGAAGATAATCAGCCTGTTGGTGGTCCGAACCCACGTACAGGCAATAAGTATGGTCAGATCGTTCGCTGGGCTCCGGTAAATGGTGACCATACAGCGGCTGAATTTGAGTGGGACCTGTATGTGGGTGCAGGTAACCCATCAGTTCATAAAGAAGGGTCTGAACGCAGGCAGCAGCAATATAACGACTGAAACATGTTCAATAGCCCAGAACGGTCTTGGCTTTGATAAAGGTGGCCGCCTGTGGATCATGCTGATGGTAAATACTCAAACAAAGATGACTTTGCTGGCATGGGTAACAACCAGATGCTGTGTGGTGATCCTGAAAACAGGTGAAATTCACCGCTTCCTGGCAGGTCCAATTGCTGCTGAAGTGACAGGTCCTGCGTTCTCTCCTGACTACAAAACTATGTTTGTAGGTATTCAGCACCCGGGTGAAAAAGGTAAACCTTCTCACTTCCCAGGTGGTGGTGATAGCAAACCACGCTCCACAGTGGTTGTGGTGACGCGTGAAGACGGTGGTGTTATTGGTGCATAAGCGCTTATAAACCAAAGAAAGGGGCTTAGCCCCTTTTTTTACTGTTCAGCGTTTAATGATTTTAGACATAAAAAACCGGCAGAAGCCGGTTTTTTTATCGAAACAGATTCGATTAGATGCGCAGACCGCCATCAACCTCGAAGCAGCGACCAGTGATGTAGTCGTTTTCAAGGATGAAGTTAACAGTAGAAGCGATCTCTTCTGTTTACCCAGGCGCTTAGCAGGAATACCCGCAGCAATTTTTTCCAGAGCTTCAGGCTTCATGCTCATTACCATCTCAGTGCCGATGTAACCTGGAGCGATAGACGCTGCACGGATACCGTAACGACAGTTCTTTAGCCCAGGTAACAGCCTAGCTTCTACCCAGCTTTAGTTGCTGTGTAGTTAGTCTGGCCATGTTACCGGAACGAGAGATAGAAGAGATGTTGATGATGCAACAGGTACGCCCAGGTCGATCATCTGTGCAGCAGCTTCACGAGCACACAGGAAAGTACCTGTCGGTTAACGTCCATTACCAGTTCCACTGGTCCATAGACATTTTCTTAGCTACTTTGCCAGTTTCGCGATCGACTTTCATGAACAGACCATCACGAGTAATACCGGTTGTTTACCAGACCGTGCAGGGTGCCGAAATCAGCACGATGTCAGCAAACATTTTTTCTACTTCGTCTTCTTTCGCAACGTTGCAGATGTATGCACGTGCTTCAACGCCTTTTTCCATGCAAAGGCCAACAGTAGTGTCAGATCTTCCTGACTCAGATCAGCCAGCGCCAGTTTTGCGCCTTTAGCAGCCAGTTCAAGAGCCATAGCACGGCCAAGACCGCGACCACCACCAGTTACAACAATTACTTTATCTTTGAGTTCCATTGAGGATTACCCTTAACTTCGGTTTTCTCTTTTTTGTGCGTTGCGTCATTGTTCGAAAATAAACTTATCCCGCTTTTGCAAAAAAGTCTACAGCTCAATCAAGATCCGCTATTTATCAATAAGTTCTATAGCCAATGGATAGACACTTAAGTTTAGCTTATGCAGGTGCTAACTATCTGAACAAATGAGGTTTTTTGCGCTGCGTTATATGGAGGGTACTTTGGTATTAAGTCCCAATTTACAGTGTGGTTAAAGTTATAAAGTCTTGCCTCATTTGTGAACAAAGCTTGAAAAACCGAATAAAACCCTACCTTACTAGGCATTAAGCAACTTAATTTGAGCCCAAAAGCGACCAACCTATGAAGTTTTTGTTTCTGCTATTTATTGTTATTCCTATTGTTGAAATCACGATATTGATTAATGTGGGTGAGGCGATTGGTGCCTGGAATACTGTAGGTCTGGTGATTGTCGGCTTTTATTGGTGTAAATATGTTGCGTTTCAGAGTCTTTCGACTCTGGCTAGAGCGCAGCAGAGAGCTAATCAGGGCGAAATCCCGGGTCAGGAGATGGTCGAAGGGATCGTGCTGGCAGTCGTGGAGCACTATTAGTCACACCTGGCTTCGTTACTGTGTTATTGGCTTTAGCTGCTTGATTCCTTTTACCCGCCAGTCTTTGCTAAGGCTTTGTTAAGTCGATTTACGGTGATTGCTTCACAGCAACGTCACTCAGAATCCGCGCATTTCTATTCTCAAGACCCTTTTTCAGAGCAGCCTCGACAGTCGCGTGATCACTCACAAATGTCTCACAAGGAGATGTGATTGAGGGTGAATACGAGCGTAAGGATTAATCTGTAATTTATTTATAAAAAAAATGGGTATTACTGTTGAATTGTTTTTATTTGCCCCAACTTAGCAGTGCAAAGGGTAATGAGCTATTCAGCCAACCCGTTAACTAACAAATAGTGATTTTGGTCAGATAAAGATCAGGAGAAAAAATCATAGAAAATTCGTCCACTTCACGATCGTGTAGTTGTTCGCCGTAACGAAGAAGAAGCTACTACTGCCAGTGGTATCGTCCTGCCAGGTTCTGCTCAGGAAAAGCCAAACCAGGGTGAGGTAATTGCTGTTGTGAAGGTCGTATTCTGAATAACGTGAACGTCAGGCACTGACGGTTTCAGGTTGGGGATACAGTTTTGTTCGTGGTTTATGCGAACACAGTTAAAGTTGGCGGTGAGAACTGCTGATTCTGAGTGAAAACGAAATTTACGGTGTGCTGGAAGACTAATCCCGGTTGGACTTTTCGTTAATCGAACTTTTGTAAAAGAATTTTGAAGCAGGATTCTAAAAATGGCTAAAGAAGTACTATTTGTACGATGCACGTCAGCGCATGCTGGCGGTGTAAACATTCTGGCAGACGCTGTTAAAACAACTCTGGGCCCTAAAGGCCGTAACGTTTGTTCTGGACAAGTCTTTCGGTGCGCCAACTGTAACTAAAGACGGTGTCTCTGTCGCGAAAGAGATCGAACTGGAAGACAAGTTCGAAAACATGGGCGCTCAGATGGTTAAAGAAGTAGCGTCTCAGGCAAATGATGTTGCTGGTGACGGTACTACTACTGCTACAGTTCTGGCTCAGGCAATCGTTAACGAAGGTCTGAATCAGTTGCTGCAGGCATGAACCCAATGGATCTGAAACGTGGTATCGACAAAGCGGCTGCTGCCGTTGTTGCTCAGATTCAGGACATGGCTGTTCCATGTGCAGATAACAAAGCAATTGCTCAGGTAGGTACGATCTCTGCTAACGCTGATACTCAAGTTGGTGAGATCATTGCTGAAGCGATGGCTAAAGTAGGTAAAGAAGGCGTTATCACTGTAGAAGAAGGTTCTGCACTGGAAAACGAACTGGACGTTGTAGAAGTATGCAGTTCGACCGCGGTTACCTGTCTCCTTACTTCATCAACAACCAGCACATGTCTGCTGAAGTTGAACAGCCATTCATTCTGCTGGTTGATAAGAAAATCTCTAACATCTGATCTTCTGCCAATCCTGGAGCAGGTTGCTAAAGCATCTCGTCCACTGCTGATCATCGCTGAAGATGTTGAAGGCGAAGCGCTGGCGACTCTGGTAGTCAATAACATGCGTGGCATCGTTAAAGTGGCTGCGGTAAAGCACCAGGTTTCGGTGATCGTCGTAAAGCAATGCTGGAAGACATCGCTATCCTAACAGGCGGTACAGTGATCTCTGAAGAAGTCGGTCTGACTCTGGAAGAAGCTACTCTGAACAGCTGGCCCAGGCGAAGCGTGTTCTATTACTAAAGAGAACACAACGATCGTTGATGGTGTGGGTGTTGCTGAGAACATCGAAGCACGTGTTAACCAGATCCGTGCACAGATGGAAGAAACTTCTTCTGACTACGACCGTGAAAAACTGCAGGAGCGTGTTGCTAAGCTGCAGGTGGTGTTGCTGTAATCAAAGTTGTGCAGCGACTGAAGTTGAGATGAAAGGAAGAAAGCTCGTGTTGAAGATGCACTGCACGCAACACGCGCAGCGGTAGAAGAAGGTGTTGTTCCTGGCGGTGGTGTTGCGCTGATCCGTGCTCTGTCTTCTGTTGGTGAACTGAAAGGTGAAAACCCCGATCAGTCTGTAGGTGTTGAACTGGCATTCCGCGCAATGGAAGCTCCGCTGCGTCAGATCGTTGGTAACGCCGGTGAAGAAGGTTCTGTAATCGTTTCCAAAGTGCGTGAGGTGAAGGTAACTTCGGTTTCAACGCTGCCAACGGCGAATACGGTGACATGATCGAAATGGGTATCCTGGACCAGCTAAGTAACTCGCTCTGCTCTGCAGGCGGCTGCTTCTGTTGCAGGTCTGATGATCACTACTGAAGCAATGGTAGCTGACAAGCCATCTGAAGGTGGTGCTCCTGCTATGCCTGATATGGGCGGCATGGGCGGCATGGGTGGCATGGGCGGCATGATGTAATCATCCCCAGTAAACCATGCTAATTGCACAGAGAGCCTCGCATATCGCGGGGCTTTTTGTTTTTTAGAGTTTCTGCGTAAAATACGCGTAACTTCCAACTTATGTATGAGTGTATACAGCCCCATGAATCGTGATGATGAAAATTTGAATGTTCCTAATCTTGGCCCTGCTGAGCCGGTATCCGGGACTCGTTCTACGAGTACGCCGGAACAGCCTAAAGCAGTAGCTGACAAGGAATCCAGCGGTGGTGGGTTGTACAATCGGTTGGTGATCATCATTCTCATAGTAGCTGTGTGTGCGCTGGGTTATTTTGGATTTGATGTCTATCAGGCTCAGTTGAAAGATGAAACTACATTCCTGAAAGCACAACAGCAGATGGAACAGTTACAAGCGCTGATCAAGAAGGCGGAGAGGGGTGCTGCTCAGTCAGGTGAAAAATTGCAGGGTGATGTGACGTCTTTAGAATCATCCTTACGTCAAAAGATAAACAACTGGATTCAGAAATTGCCAAGTTATGGGTAATCGCTCACCAGAAAAATCAACCTAAATCGAGCAGCAAAGTAAAGATATCGCAGCTTTGAAAAAGTCCTTGAGTGCCTTGGAAAAAGATAAAGCTGCTCAGCAAAAATCGCTTAAAGCTCTGCAGACGACGATTAAATCTCAAGAGAAGCAGCTTAAAAGCGTCGCTGCGGCGAAATCGGAAGTTGAAGCCCTGCAAAAATCCGTTAAGGCCGAAGTCGCTAAGTTGAGCAAGCTAATCGCTCGTGTTGAAACCGAAACGCGTGCAAACAATGAATTTATGCAGGAAGAGCCAGCAGAGATTCTTAAGACTCAGCGTGAACTGGTGGATCGTATCGTGAAACTGGAAAGTAAGAGTACAGCAGGCCTTGAACGTAGAGTGAAACTGAATGAGCAAGCGGTGAAAGCCTTTGATAGCACCCGAAGTCAACTGAGTCAGGATCTGCTTTTTGTTAAACAAAAAGTTAATAACTGCAGTTAATGCTGAAAAAAAGTAAACCTGAACAAAAAGTGATCATCTGGCGTTGCCAGATGATTGCTATGTCGCTTCTCAAAAGGCAAAATACACGATTCTTTAAAGACCTAGGGCAAACAAGACCTCTATGAAATCCGTGCTTTTTTTGCACTGACGTTGCCAGACTCTGTAGTACGATGGTTGGCGGATCTGCTGACACATTATGTGAGTTTGATCGAAAAACAGAGGTTCACTGGGTAGACTCTGATCGTTACCATCTGACACTTTGTTTTCTGGGTGATATTAATCTGAATAAAGTCGATGATCTGGAACGTTGTGCCCGGAAAGCCTTAAGGATTTTACCTCATTTCAGGTACATATTAATCAGACTGAATTCTATAAGGTTAACAAAGGCCTCTCTTTGATTGCCGCCTTGCCTGATGTGAATGCTGAACTTGAATAGTCTGCATACAGTGATGGCAGATGTAACCCAAAAAGCCGGTGTTGATTATAAGGAAAAGGGCTTTAAACCCCATATTCCTGGGTCGTCTGCCCGGAAATAATAAGTTTAAATCACCCAACAAGTGGCCGTCGGTTGATATTTCAGCCTGGCGGACTCGGTAGTTCTGTTCCAGAGTA
This sequence comes from Asparagopsis taxiformis, assembly GCA_030407315.1. NCBI lineage: Eukaryota > Rhodophyta > Florideophyceae > Bonnemaisoniales > Bonnemaisoniaceae > Asparagopsis > Asparagopsis taxiformis. The sequence goes on along the minus strand of JALQPE010001608.1, from coordinate 5,952 downwards.
AACCCTGTGAAGACGGATCTATCTATACACCGCTATTTGAGATCCCCTTAAAGGATCTGTCCTGATCTGAATCAGCAAATAGTAATCTTAGACTCAACAAAAGCCATCTCAAATATGCGTAATCCAGAACTTTGTCCCCAGCGGGGACATTGAAGAATATGAAATATGCCTTCGCCTACGGTGCGGATGCTGTTTATGCCGGTCAACCTCGTTACAGCCTGCGTGTGCGTAACAACGATTTCAACATGGATAATCTCCATGAAGGGATCGATCTGGCTCATCAGCTGGGTAAGAAATTTTTCCTTGCCAGTAATATTCTTCCTCACAACAGCAAGCTTAAGACTTACATGATGACCTTAGGCCCGTAATTGAGATGGGCCCCGATGCCCTGATTATGTCTGATCCGGGTCTGATCTATCTGTAAAGAACACTTCCCGCATATACCTATCCATCTGTCGGTTCAGGCCAACACAATGAACTGGGCTTCAGTGAAGTTCTGGCACTCAATGGGTGTTGAACGTGTCATCTTGTCACGTGAACTGTCACTGGATGAGGTTGAAGAGATCCGTCAGCGTTGCCCGGAAATGGAGATTGAAGTATCGTTCACGTGCACTCTGTATCGCTTATTCCGGTCGCTGCCTTCTATCTGGTTTTATATCAATAAGCGTGTCCCGAACCAAGGAACCTGCACTAACACCTGCCGTTGGAAATACGATGCTCATGAAGCCAAAGTGGATGAGTCGGGTGATGTCGTGCCTGTTGAACAGTTTGATCCTAAAGCAGAGCAACCAGCAGAGGAAGTACAGCCGGATCTGGGTGTAGGTAAACCGACTGATCAGATCTTCCTGCTGCAGGAGAAACACGTCCCGGTGAGTACATGCCAGCGTTTGAAGAGCATGGTACGTACATCATGACTCAAAAGATTTGCGCGCAATTCAGCACGTGCATCGTCTGGCGGAGATCGGTGTGGATTCCTTGAAGATCGAAGGGCGTACCAAGTCTCACTACTATGTTGCCCGCACAGCGCAGGCTTACCGTAAGCGATCGACGATGCAGTTGCTGGTAATCCATTTGATATGGCTCTTATGGATGAACTGGAAAACCTGGCGAGCCGCGGTTACACCGAAGGTTTCTACCGCCGTCATGTTCATGATGAATATCAGAACTATGAGACCGGTAACTCTGTAGGCGTTCATCAGCAGTTGTTGGTGAAGTGATGGGTTATGCGGACGGGATGCTGGAAGTTGATGTGCGCAACCGCTTCCTGAAGGCGATACTCTCGAGTTGATGACCCCTCAAGGCAATCATAAATTCAAACTGGATGAGATGATCGATAAGAAGGGTAATCTGCGGATGTGGCTCCGGGTTCAGGTCATGTGATGAAGATCCCAATGAATCTGGATGCGGATCCGACTTACGCTTTGATCTGCGTGATCTGCCTAACGCACCGGCTTATTCCAGCGAGAATAATCTGCAACATGTTTGCTGATAAATACCTGTTCTGGCGAGCACTTCGGCTTTTTCGTTTTCTGTGGCTATAGTGGTTTGCCTGACAGGTATTCTGGCAGCGAACGCAGATACTCAGATTAATCTCTTAATCGCTTGCCTGATTCTCATTGCAGGCTTCTTCTGCAGGCGGGCGTTAATCTGATCAACGATTATTCCGATCTTTCGCTGTTAAACAGCGAGCTCGATCAGAAATCCTGCCAGCGTATTCAACTTAATTTCCGTATTGGTCTTAGCTGCCTTTTTATAGCGGCTGTGATTGGTTTGTTTCTTATCTACCAATCGGGTTGGATTCTGCTTTTGTATGCCGTTGTCGGCTTGCTGGGCGGCTCGGCTATACCCTTGAACCTGTTAATTACAAGCGCAGGGGACTGGCGGTCTTGTTTGTGTTCTGGTTAATGGGTGTGTTGATGGTGACGGGGGCTTACTACGCACTGACTCAGCAACTGAACCTGGAAATATTTCTGATTTCTATCCCGGTCAGTCTCTACACGTCACTGCTGTTATTGAGCAACGAAATTCGCGATTTGAAAGTGATTCTAAACAGGGTATCAGAACCCTATCGGTGCGTGTGGGCTATGCAACAGCAACAAAGCTGTATTATCCATTCTTAGTGAGCATCTTTATCAGTGCTATTTCAATGAGCTTTTTACAGTTATCAGTCATTCATGGTTAGTGATCTTGAGTTTTGCCACTAGCGCTAGCACCTCTAGATATCTTGAGAAAGATCCTGAAGAGCGAATCCCCGGTTACCCGTTGACGGGTAGGCTTTTTTACTCTTTGGCGCCTGTATTGTATTGGATTGGGTTTTATCGGCTTAGATTCGGCTTTTCACGTAGCGACTAAATAACTACCTCTGCTGAACTGAAACCACCTCCTTTTGGTGTATACTCATGCCCCAGATCAAACTCTCCTCAAGAGAGTATCCACGGGTGAAGGCTTTGAATGTCTTATAAATAGACGTTAGTTCCAGCTTTCAATTCAAACCCTCGACAAGAAGCTTTACTGGGAGTCTCCGAATGAGCGTAATCCGTCAAGACGATTTAATCAGTTAGCGTTGCTGATGCACTGCAGTTCATCTCTTACTATCATCCACTTGATTTTTACAAGGTGTTCACGAAGCCTATCTGAAGGAAGAAAATCCGGCTGCAAAAGATGCAATGGCGCAGATCCTGATCAACTCCCGTATGTGTGCTGAAGGTAAACGTCCAATCTGTCAGGACACTGGTATCGTAACTGTATTCATCAAAGTAGGTATGAATGTACAGTGGGATGCGTCGATGAGCGTAACGGACATGATTAACGAAGGTGTTCGTCGTGCTTTACACTCTCCAGACAATGTACTGCGTGCTTCCAATTCTGGCTGACCCCGCGGGCAAGCGTCAGAACACGAAGACAACACGCCAGCCGTTATCCCTATGGATTTGTGGAAGTGACGAGTAGAAGTTCACGTTGCTGCGAAAGGCGGTGGTTCTGAGAAGAACAATCTAAGATGGTTATGCTGAACCCATCTGACAGCATTGTTGATTGGGTTGTTAAAACGGTTCCCACAATGGGTGCAGGCTGGTGTCCACCAGGTATGCTGGGTATAGGTATCGGTGGTACTGCTGAGAAAGCAGCAGTTATGGCTAAAGAGCTCTGATGGACCCATCGACATCACGAACTGCGTGAGCGTGGTCCTCAGAATCGTGTTGAAGAACTGCGCTGGAAATCATGGATGCGGTGAACAATCATCTGGTATTGGTGCTCAGGGTTTGGGTGGTCTGACGACTGTACTGGACGTTAAGATCATGGATTGCCCAACGCACGCGGCATCTCTGCCAATCTGTATGAATTCCAAACTGTGCAGCAACGCGTCATACACACTTCACACTGAAGGTGGATGGTCCAGCGGTTCTGACACCTCCAAGTCTGATGACTGGCCAGATGTTACCTTTGAAGTGGGTTCAAATACACGCCGTGTAAATCTGGATGAGATTACTCCAGAAGATTTTAAGAGTGGAAGGTAGGTGAAACTGTTCGCTGAACGGTAAGATGCTGACTGTCGTGATGCAGCTCATAGAAAATGGTTGAGATGCTGACAACGGTGAAGAACTGCCAGTAGATCTGAAAGGCCCGCTTTATCTATTACGTAGGTCCTGTAGATCCTGTACGTGATGAGGTTGTAGGCCCTGCGGTCCAACGACTTCTACCCGTATGGATAAATTCACTCGCCAGGTTATCGAAAGCACAGGCCTTCTGGGATGATCGGTAAATCTGAACGTGGCCCTGTTGCAATTGATGCTATCAAAGATAAAGAAGCCGTTTATCTGATGGCTGTGGGCGGTGCTGCTTACTTGGTATCTAAAGCGATTACTAATGCTGAAGTACTTGCCTTCCCAGAAATGGGTATGGAAGCAATTTACGAGTTCGAAGTTAAGGATATGCAGTAACCGTTGCGGTGGATACTTCAGGTGAATCTGTGCATACAACCGGACCTGCTAAATGGAAAGATATTATTGCAAAGCAGGCATAAGCCTTTAAATTGCTATACTAGAAGGGCAGCCATGGGCTGCTCTTTTTTTGTTATAAACAAAGGTTAAGGTTTTGGGTAATACCAAGGTCTTATGATGTTGTACTTTGGTGCTGGTGTCTAAAACCCTGAGCGAGATCAAGTTTTGTGCGACGCAGCAGGCATATACTAACCCAAGCTTTTGTTTTGCAAAGGGGAAAGCATATGAAAACTAAACTGGGTTTGCTGTTAGCTGCTTCTATCTCGTTCTCTTCATCTGTAATGGCAGATTCTGAGGCAATGATGCAGGCTGCAGGTCAAGAGTTATTTAACAAGTGTTCTGCATGTCACTCACTGGACGAGAGTAAAACGCTTTCGGACCAAGTCTGATTGGTGTTGTAGGTCGTCAGGCAGCTTCTCTGCCACGTTTCGCATACTCTGATGCGCTGAGAAACTCTAACATCACTTGGGATGAAGAGAATCTGCGTAAAATGGATTGCGGGTAACGACACTTTTGTTCCAGGTACTCGCATGCGTCACGTTGAGATTACTGACAAAGCTGAGCAGGATTACCTGATCGCATACCTGAAAACACTGAAGTATACTGAGTTAATTCGGGATACAAAAAGCCACGTTTACGTTGGCTATTAACCCAAACTGGGGCTATTTAAAACTCAATAGCCCTTTTTTGTTGAGTATTATCAACAGATTCAATCAGTTAAGCAATTATCAATCCTGCAAAATTCATCCCTATCTTACGATTAGTCATATATTTTTCAGCTAATTAGCTAAATTTTCGATTTTTCGCTCTATAATTGCGCTTATGAGTACTGAGCGCATCATTTTCCTAGACACTGAAACAACAGGTTATCACCTACTAAGGTGGCCATCGAGTCATTGAAAAGCCTGTATTGAATATATGATGATATAGCTACAGGCAACGTCTTCAATACTCAAATCAACCCGGAGGTAAGAAAGCACTAAGGGGCCTTTTAAGGCTCACGGTATCAGCGATGCGTCATTGCTGAAAGCAGACCTTCTCTTTCTATGCAGACAAGATTCTACGTTTTTAAAAGGAGCTAAGCTTGTCATATTCATGCAGACTTCGATGTAGAGTTCCTAGAAAGTGAATTTAAACGTGTAGGCCATAAGGTTTCACTTGAGCATCATTGCTCTGAGATCATTTGTGCGATGAAACTTGCCAATGAAGTCTAGATACCAGCAGCATCAGCCTTAATCGTGCTTGCCTGCGATACCAATAGACATCACCGCTAGAACTACTCACAGCGCTCTCATAGATACAGAGTTGCTTGCTGAACTGTATTTCAAACTGATTGATCCAGGTGTCTCTCCACTTGACAGAAACCTCATACGAAGCAACGCAGAAAGCCTAAAGCCATTCCAATTCCTCGTGCTTATAAGATCCTGTGACTGAAGAATATGTCCAGCTGAATTATTGTAAAAACGCTTCCTGTCAGAACTATCGAGTTCCTGCAAAGAATCCATCCAGAAACCCAGACGGAAGTCCTACGAGGGTTAGGGAATGATTACAAGCTGACATATTCAAAAAATGCGGGTACTTACCTCCTAACCTGTAAGCACTGTAGCCGCAGCAGCATTCTGATTAATAATCGCGCCTACGTAAAGAACGTACAGAGTTTAGATCGTTTGTTTGTTGCTCAACCCGCTTGCCCAAATACAGGCTTACCCTCCGATAAAAGTATTGGACGACCTAATGGGATCAAATACAGAAAAGTAAAATAGAAGATCCAACGACAGGTAAAGTACCACTGTAAAAGAAGTGAAACCCGCTTGTGAAATGCTGGTTTAGGCATCTACAGTCATCCAGAGTTATACAAATGGATGGCCATAACTCGCAGCCTAAAAACTGGGCTGAAACATACAAAAAACAGTGACTCCAAAGGGCAACCCTACGACTCAGGTTGAACTAACAA
>JALQPE010001607.1:0-19126 GCA_030407315.1 Asparagopsis taxiformis | reverse complement strand
GAGTACAAACAGAACTCTACTGCTAACAACAGCAGAATATATGATGTTGGAGTCGAGCTATCGTACAATGGTTTGTTCATTTCGAGGCTTCGAATTATGCAAGAAATTGGGACAAAGAAGAAAAGAACAGATCTAAGGATTCATCAAGAACGTACTTCAGAGCCAGACTGACGAAATATGCGATCAAATCGAACATTTAAAATAACTACTCATATTCAATGAATACAATATCCTAAGCCGATGTTTAGATGTGCTTTTTAGAGCATTTTGATCTGGCTTCTTAAATATTAGTTGGATGCTCATGTACTATTCAGTACTTGCTATTTGGGAATAGCCCATCAATCTCTTGGCTATAATAATATTTTTGTGATGAATAGCTTGTTGCGAAACCTCGCCATCGTCTCAACTGGAACAGTGACTTACTTGGCCAATAACGAAAAGTCCATTGTGTCTAACCTGTCCAATGCCAGGATTCCAACATTCGAAGTTCAACCAGAAAGACCTGCATCTCAGGAGAAGAAGCACGCTGGTTCTGGAAGAGGCAGGAACTCCAAGAACAGCAAAAATGATGATGACAGTAATGGAAGTGGTGGTCTACTAGAACCCATCATTGAGGATCTGCAGGGCTGGATTAAACGCAGGAGACCCTCCCCAACAGCATCAGCACTTCTATGATCGTTTAAACTCCCTTCTATTTGTCCACCCTATAGAGTCAACTCCAACATATATGGCTTAACTGTCCGTTATTGGGTACTATTCGATTGACTTATGTCGATATTTTATTCGTTGTGGTTTGTTGACAATGGATGGTAGCCAAATGGAAACCTTTTATTATCCCAATACGGAATAAGTTAAATTTAAATGAGCATTTCTGGCAGTGAGTTGGCTGCGAATGGCCGGGCGTTCAAGTACTGCTTCGGCCTCTAGATCGAGAAAGTGGAGATGAGGATGCCATTTGCCTGTTCCCTTCAGTTTGTATGGAGGAGGAGAAATAGCAACATCCGCACCCAAAACACACACATGTGCGAGAAGGACCAGTCTTCGTTCAGAATTGGGGATAAGTTGTAGTTGCATTCAACCTGTTACCTTCATAATAACTAAAGGGTGTTCGAGCCTAAGGAGTCAACAATCTTCGTAATACTCAATTTTGATGGTTCCCAGAAGACAGGGGGGCACTATACCTTCAACCTGTGTGAGATCCTTAACCCATCAAGGATAACTGAGACTAGCACCAAATATATTGAGGCAGAGTTGGCCAAGTGCCCCATCAAGAGTTCTAAGATCTACCTAAAGCTGACTGCAACCTATAAGCAGGAGATGGTGCAGGGTGACCGTTCTTCCATTAACAGTGGCATCGGTCGTAACACTATGAACAACAGTGAGTACTCTATCAGCACGGAGCAGAGATTTTCAGAGAAGAAGTGTCTGTCTCCTCGGAAACTGGAAGAAGTTCCATCCAAGGACACCTATTCGGTGACTAGTTATGGGTACAGTGGCAATCGATACTCTTCCCAGAAACGGGAGTAGATGAGGAGGGAATTGGGTTCTGGGTTCTCGGTGGCTGATGGCAGCAACCCATACAACCTGCATATCGGGATGACATCCAGCATCAAGAGTTCAGAACCAGAAATGGTGCAGAAATTCTCCATAAACAGGAAGATATCAGAGAAAGATGGAGGGGAGTCACAGAGCAGGCTACTCATCGATTAACAGAACAAAAGGAGCAAGTTAGAAGCAGAACTCAACAAACTCACTGTCATGTACAACGAAAGAGACAAGAAAGTCAAAGAATTCGGAATAGAAAACTGGAAACTAACAGAGGAAATCAAGAAAATACAGGCAGGAACACAGAGGGCAGGACAGGCACAGAAAGATAAGGACAACCAGGAACTAGTCAATATGAATAGGAACCTGACAGCAGAGATCAGGGAGGCACAGGCACAACTAGACATTGAAAGGAAGAAAGTAGAAGGACTAAATAGGGAAGTAAGCAAGGTAGGGGAGGAAAAACAGGCATACATGCACCAACTAGACACATGCAAACAGGAGGCAAACAGGGGCAAAGAATATGAGAGACTGCATCAGTAGACAAAATTAGAGAACTAACAGCTAAGGAGAGATCACAAACAGATGAGTAGTGTCAGTCAGGAGAACAAGGATCTAAGGGCCCATATCTAGGAGTTGAAGAGACAACTGGATAACTAGTTAAAGGATAAATACACACTCACCCAAGACAAGTATACCTGGGAAAGAGACAACAGGGAGAAGATGGAGAAGGCAGAGAATCTGCTCAATGATAAGGATAGGACCATATGCAACTTAGAGAACAACATGGCCAGGACAGCCATGAGGATCAAAGACCTAGAGAGGGAAGTAGGGGAGTTGAGCATCAAGAACAATGAACTAGGGATGAAACTGGATGAAGCAGTGAGGATAAGGAACACACTAGAGACTGAGAGTAGGAGCCAGACCAGGGAAGTAGAGCACCTGAACAGTGAAATTCAGCATCTGAGAAGGTAGAAGGAGAAGGATCAGGAACATCTGATGAAAGTGAGGGATGATAAGGCAGCAGAGTACGAACAAAGGTGCAGGAACCTACAGGAAGACATTCATAAAGTCAATCATACACTGTTAGGAGTCCAGAAGTCGCTCGATGATGCCACCACATAAAATAGGAAACTGAGTGACAGCAACTTCACCATCAACAGATAGTTGTCAACCAAAAACAACCAAATTATGGCACTATAGAGGGATGTGCAGAGACTGACCGAAGTGGAAGGCAGTCACCTTAGGGAACAATCAGAGAAGGCAAGAATCATCGACAACCTGATGAATGAGAAAGTTGAATTGGAGAAGAAACTATCGGCTAGAGATGAACAGTTGGTTGAGAGTCAGAAGAATTCAGTGAATGGATAGCACCTGGAGGCTGCTATGAGGGAGAAACTCCAGATGGAAGTGGAACTCAAGTACTACTCAGATGAACTGGAGAGACTGAAACCTATATAGGATGAGTATCAAGGACTAAAGTGTTAGATCAGCATTCAGGAACAAAATCGGAAGGAAATCGAAGAGCAGATATAGAGACTGGAGAAGGATTTGAAGGACAAAAGCAGATCATTCATCATAGAGGCAGAGAAGGTCAAACTGTTGGCGGAGGAGAGGAACACCCACCTGAAACAACTCAATGAAGTCAAGGAAGAACTAGATAGACATAAAAGGATAGTCATGAACGGGGAAGCACAGTTCAGGGAGCATGAGAGGATCATATTCGAACAGGAAGGCAGACTCAGGAACCAAGACTCAATGATCAGGAAAATGGAAGAGGAAGCAAGGGCAAATACATCCAGGATGGACTCAAAACAGTACGAACAGAGGATTGAAGAACTAGAGAAAAGGAACTCAGAAAAACTACAGTCATTATAGAACCTCAACAAGAACCTAGCCATGGCAGGACACGAGATCAAGGAAGTACAAGCACTAGCAGAGCAAAGACAAACAGAAATAACACAGAAAGAGAGAGAAATAGAGACACTGAGGAAAGATATAGGCAATCAAGGGGAGGTCAAGGCTAATTTAGAGAGCTAAGTGGCCCATGTCACAGCAGAGCTGAAGTCACTTGAAAGGAAGAACAGTATCCTAATGCAGGAGATACACTCCTTCAAGAAGAAATTCGAGGAGGAGAGGGTCAGATCCACATCCATATCAGGATTTAGATCGAGTGAGGACATCTCCAGATTAAGGAATCTCGAGAATGAACTAGCTAAGAAGGATGAAAAGATACGGAAACTAGAGAAATAAGTCATTAAGCTGGAAGATGAGAATGTGCAACTTAATATCAAGATAATGAGGGAACTATCAGACATGAAACCCAACAACATAGTCACAGCCACAACCATAGGCGGCAACTAAGAATGATTGTATACTCTATTATGGATGATATCTTCGAACTTAAACTGAACGGAATTAAATTAAGATAAGAATGCGAAAACTGTTCACGAATCTGCTGAAGTCAGTGGCAGTGCCCGAAAGTGGGAGCCCAGAGCAGAGAGTGTGCAACCTGAATGAACACAACCATAACTCAGAAATGATGAACAAAGTACAACCCCTCTCACTCGATTACTGTAACACCTGCCAGATCAATATGTGCAATGCCTGTGCGGATGAACATATTGAGGAGCACTGCTACTTGAAGTGTATGACTATGGATAAAGCATTTAGTGGCAACTAATAGAGATTTGGGAATAGGAGCCCTACGTGACTTCAATTTGGGTGCATTGGTGAAAGTTGACCTCAGAGGACTTAAGTGCATCTGTGGCAAAACACTCGGATCTACAGCTGCCATTTGTGCTGCATGTGGACTGGTATCGATATTGTTATATAGCCATCCTGCTCCAATGAATGTCATAGGCATTGGGAAAGCCTCGGCAACTGCACCTATCATTAAAACTACAAAAACCTACCCAATAGTTCTCAATTAGAAGTATCACTTTCAGGAATATTGAGAATATCCGGAAGGCCAACATCAAGAGATGGTACTTCGATATTAACATAGGAACATGGCTCAGAGAACCAAACTGAATTTGATTGCCTGCTATGCTTCCAGATAGCCAAACTTCGTCTACCTTCAAAGAGGATACCGTAACTATGGTAACCCCAATGTACTCCTTTTTTTGATGAAGAAAGAGTTGATTGAGAGACTGGAACCACTTCCACTTTCAGGATTGGACTTCGTCTCCCATATCTAAAGGGTCTGTTCCTGTGAGTGTGAGGTCTGTAAATAGAGGGATTTCCATTCAGTGGGTAACTGTGAGTACAGTTGTGTTCACTCTCACTCAACTATTAAGGAGCAATAGTAGCAGAACCCTAGGAACCACTTACAATGTGGATGTGACTGTGAGTTCTGTCGTTCTGGTATCGTGATGGACAACCACCGTGTTATTGACTGTATTCTACACTGCCATAAGAGTCCACTTAGGAAGGTCACTGAGTGACTGTTCTATGACCTGATTGTGTATATTGATTGGTATTGAATTGCTATGGTATTGGTATTTGGAATATTCTAATCCATAGAATTCTGAAACAGCTCCCATAAGTGGTCAATAATGAAGGGCAGCATATCCCGAGAGATAGAACAATTGATCAAGTTCGATCAGTCAAAACTGACAGCAACTGGGAAGAGTGGGTCCATGTCAGATCTCCATAAGGCATTCAGGAAGGAAGAGATCTTCAAGAAAAAACTGAAGGCAACCCTCGACCGCAATGAAGTCCTGGATGAGAAGATCCAGGCCTACTAGTCAGAAATCAAGGACCTGAGGACAGTCATCGTCTTCCAGATGGGGGAACTCACTGTAATGCATTACTAACTCAGAAGCACCTAGGGACCAAACTCAGACAGTTCTCTGAGGATAAACTCAATTCCAGCCTCTTCCGGAATGAGGACAAGTCACATGAAACACTCCGATAAATGATGGCCAAATACGAATCAATGTAGATCGAGATAGATTCAGAGAGAAAGAAACACGGATGGCACGAAAAGCATAGACTGCACTCAAGAGCATACAGGAAGCATACAGTCAACATGCATATGACATGCGCACGCACCTCGTATAGAGCTAGAGAAGCGATCTTTAGTATAAGCGCAAAATGGAAACGCTATTGAAAGAAAAAAGTATTACGGAGAAATTATTGCAGGCGAGCAAATAGAACAAAAGAGACGGGCAACAGAGGAAGCAGGGGAGAAATCCAAATAAGCGATAGAATTTATCCAATGGTATGAAGAAGAGAAAACTGCCCTCAAAGATGAATAAGACAAACTGAGGACAGAGCTACGTTAAATTACTTAAAGTACCAAAAGGAAGGCCGAAGAAGCAGATTAGTTAATGGAGATCACTGAAATTATCATTGACCGGTCAAATAGGGAGTTTTCAGTAAAAAGGTCAACGAAAGGAAAAAATAGCTGGAGCAGCTTCACAAAAGCAATCAGAGGCTCGAAGTGGAGCTGAAATAACTCAATGAATAAAGTCTAGTTTGGACAAAGGTCCATAAGCAAAAACTTAGTCGGTGATTGATAATAAGGACTCCAAAGGAGTGTATAAGTATAAAAAATCGAACATATTGGAATGATACACTTTAAGGAAAAAAGTATCTCTCTCCTATATTGGTAAACATCATTTTAGATGTAACTAATGTTGCTCGACAGAATTCATCAAACTCGGCTATAAATTCCTGCCCTCTTCTTAACCTATAATTAATTTTCATGAGATATCATTAAACCATTTTAGCTGGTTTGGAGGTCGAAGAGACTCAGTTGTCTAAAACAAAGCCTATCTCAAAGAAGACCTTGACTCAGTCAGGATAGGAACGAAAAAAGACCATTCACTGGGATAAGTAGGAGCATTTATTATTCTTGATATTTTTGCTGATTTGGTTGAAACATTTCCTCAAGGAAGTCACGAGGGTGAAAAAGGGAGGGTTCTTGAAAATGAGTAAAATGGTAGGAAGGGAATCCACCCAGTGCCGAACCCATTACAACCGAAAGATGAAGTAAAAACATTTTACATCTCTTTGTCATTACCTTCAGGTGGAGTTTACAGCCTTGTTCACTGGAAAGCTTCTTAACGAGGAGATCTTGTACGACTTCATCAAGGATACTCTTCTGAAGAAGTCTATGAGGCTCTAAGAACTTGATCATTCTGAGGGTCTGAGAGCCAACATATAGTCTATCCTCAGTTTCGTTCCGGGCAGTGAGCCACCTCGCCAAAGGATCACCAAACCCAAGAAGATCCAATAAGGGATCGAAATTGAAAGCCCGCCTGCTGAGCATACGAGGAAAGGAAGTGCTGTGACTAACATTCCAGCCTAGGATAGGGAGCCAGAAGAACTCATGGTAATGCCTGAGGAGGAGGAATCTAGGAGGTCTATTCATGAGGAAAATGACGATATCTTCCACTCAAGCGAGGAAGAGATCTCCATCGGGAGCCATTTTCTGAACCTGGAATCTTTTATGGGACTGAAATGATCACTACTCACTTCATATCTGCTAATCTTATCTCTACTTGGTTCCCCTCCATGTATAGCTGGAGTTGCGAACAAGTCTACCTGTATCACTATGGTCGCTTTGGTTACTCTATGGTGGTGTGAGTTAATTGATTATTATCTTCCAAATTGAATCAATTTAGAATATTCAAATCGAATTATCGTTGATGTTGTATGCTTATATCATATTTAAGATAAACAAATAAAATGAACGGAGCCCAAGACCGGGTGTACCTGAGCCAATGTGAGTTGTTCATCGATACCTTGTTCCTCCGTAAACATGGGTTCGTGTACTTCGTTTGGAAGAAGGGTAAGAAGCACATTCAGTCTCTGAAGTATGAACCGAAGGGTGATCAGTACAAGATCGGTTAGACCCTGACTCTAAACTTGAAGGTGTACGTCCGTGGGTTCACAGCCATGGAGAGGAATGTAACTGTTCCATTTAAGGTAGACTAAGCTGTACTTGCTGGATTCTGAGGGTAGGGAAATCGATCAGGTCAGTTTACGAATCGATCTATGGAGGAGTGAATATAGTAACATTGAGGTGCCCTTAGCAGGAGGGAGACTCATCCTGAAGGGTAAACGTAAGCAGATAATGGAACGGGAAAACTACAGGAAACTCAAATCCGAAATAGAATAGTCCTCGGAGGAAGATGAACCCGTCGGCAATGTCAGCCGGTACACCCAGGAACATCACGAACATGTCGACCTGATGCAGGAGGAAATTGACAAAATTAGGAAGGAACTAGAGGATGCCCTATATCTGAACAACAAGCTCAAGAACGATAGAGGGGTACTCATATCACAGGTCAAGGACATCGAATTCTAACACAGTTAAGTCATCAAGAGGGTAGCCAGTGATATCAACAGACTCAGGACACACTTCCAGCACAGAATAGAAATAAGGGAGTCAGTCTATGAAGACGAAATACAACAACTGGTGCTGAGCTATAACGATCAATTTGAAATCAATCAGAGCCTGATGACCAAACTGGCTGAGCACAACATCAGTTACTAAAGATAGTTGAGGGAAACCAGAGAGAGGGCATAGACAGAATTGAAGAATATGCAGGATATGTCCCGGAAGATGCTGGATGAGCAGGACAGGACACTCCATTAACTGACCAAGCAGTACGAGACAGACAAAGATAAAATGGGCAGCCAGATAGAGAACCTGGAACTGGAAGTGGAAGATAAAGCACAGCAGATAGTTCACCTCACCAAGGAACTGGAAGAGGCCAATCACAACGTAGGGGAGTTGGAGAGCACTATCAACACTAACTACACTGACTATACCAAAAATATCACAGAGAAGGAGGAAACAATCCTGCAACTGGATGCCACCATTGAGGAACTCAAAGCCCAGATAGAGGAGAAGGACAAGAATCTGGAAGTAAGGACACATGCAGTCGAGATATACGAGCAACAAGGATTAGAGAACCAGGAGACCATCCAGAAACTGAGGGCGGAACTCAACGAGGAAACACAGAAATACATGAACTTGGATTCAGACAAACTACAGATAGAGTTCAAGGTGGAGCAACTGGCCAGGGAAGTCGAGGAGAAGAAAAACGAAATAGAGTTCATGGAGAGTGTACTCGAAGACCAGAAGAAACAGATGGAAGAAAGGGAACAGGATTATGAGGAAAGGGCAAGGAGGGTAGATTAAATACAGGCACAGCAGAGCGAAATACTCACCGAAGAGGCCAATAAGGCACATGAAGGCATACTAGAATTGCAGAAGTCCAATTATGAACAGGAAATCAAATTGGAAGAAATGGAGAAGGTTCTATCAGTGAAAGAAGTCAGGTTGTAGGTCCTGGGGGCAGAAGTAGAGAGACTGAACACCTACAAGGACTCACTCCAGGAAGCCAACTAGTCACTCATGAAGGACATCAGTGAGAATATCAAGAAAATAGCAGAGATAGAAGACAACAACAATAAAGCAAGACTGGAGAATGAACAACTGATGGCTGAGTTAGAGAAGAGTGAAGCCAAGGTGACCGAAGAGATCAAGAAACTGCATGAACATTACAATGACATGATCGAGGAGAACCAGAAGATATACAGCCAGCAGGTGGAAATGCTCAGGAACAAGATAGAGTATGATGAGGAGAGCTTCGAAAAACAGAAAGGGGAGGAGATCGAATCATGCAACAAAAAAATACAGGAATTGGAAGACAGGTTGAAAGAAAAGGAAGAAGTGTACCAAATAGTACTGGAGGAGAAGAACGGTGCACTGAAGGAGCAGGGGGAGAACATAGAGATACTGAGGGAAGGGGTGATGCTGGAAGGTGAGCAGAAGGAAGCCCTGAAGAATGAACTCGAGGAGGCTAAGGATCGGATATCCATCCTTGAGGAGGAAGTCAGAGTGTTCGAGAGGAACGAAAGGCTGATGAAGGATGTGTCCAGGCCTGAGAATAGGGAAACAAAAGTAAATGAGGAAAGGGCTCGTCGAGTGTCTATGGTGTCTCATGGGGATCAGTACTCGATGAAGGGAGTGCCTGACACCAGCAACAACGGAGGGATGGTGGAGAGTGGGTATGAGGACTTCGGACATGTGGTCAATGAGAAACCCATCAGTGCCGAAAGGCCAGGAAGTTGGTGGAGAGTGAAGTGCTATAAGGATACAAGAAGGAACACATGGTGGAGAAACCCAAGCAGGAAAGAGAGATATACAGTTCATCGAGGAGACTGATTGACATCAAGGATGCCAAGAACAGCATGACATCGAGTTAACTGCTAGGCAAGATGAAGGACTCAATAGAAAACATCAGGCAGAGCATAAGGGAGGAGATGCAGAGTGTGGAGCAGGGGGAAAGCATGGACCTATAGAGAATGAAGGTGATAGAGAGAAGCATGATGAACCTACAACGGGAGTTCATATTGAAGGAAGAATAGTTCACAAAAAGGGAGGACATGTTCAAGGACAGGGAGAGGGACCTCATAGAGACACTATAGAAGTATGAGGATGAACTTAGGATGAATGATGAGAGGATAGAGTACCTGGAGGGGGAACTCAAGAAGGAGAAGGATAAGGGCAAGGATAGGGTCATACAGGATGACTCCAAGTCCAACCATGGACCATAGGTCAGCATAGCCGAGGGACTGCCACGGACACCCGACGTCTCCGGGTCCAGCTTCATCAAGCCAGATGTCAAGAAGGAGACATATGGGGTGCAGGTGGAGATCAATGTGGCAGACTCAATACCACCCAACTGGAAGTACCAGAGTATTCCCTTAGGGAGGGATGTCATCTTCCACGAAGAGCAGAGGACGGAGGTCAGGCAGGAACAACTAGACACCAACACCCTCAACAAACTCAAGGAAGGAGAAATGGAACATGTCAGAGCATTAGCAGAACTACAAATGAAATTCAGTTTCGCAGAGAACAGGGCAGAGGAAGCAGAAAAGAAGGAAAGACAGAAACTGGAAGAGAAGAAGGAACTAGAAGAGAGTTTCATCAGGGAGAAGAAAGCACTCCAAGATATGCTAGAACAGGAAACCGAGAAGTGCCATAAAATCAAACAGGACAAACAGACAGTCATCGATGACCTAGAGCAAGAACTGAGGAAACTCAAAGCCAAACTGTCAGAACTGGAGGATAGGAAGAAGACATCAGGACCGGACTTCTACATGCAATACCAGAACTAAATGGAAGAAAACAATCGGAAGATCATATCACTGAGCAGATCCTTAAACCAGGAGAAACTAGAGAAAGACAGTTTCGAGACGGAGTTAAGGGATGCCAAGAAGAAACTACAAGATGCTATCAAGGACAAAAATGAATAAGAAGAGAAATTCAAGTCAACTGATAAGAAACTGGAGGAAAGTAAGAGGGCAGAGACCAAACTGAAAAGAGAAATCGAAGATAGGGATGACCAGGCCAATAAGACAAGCTACGAGATCAAGGGACTTAGGGAGGAACAACAAAGACTAACATCCCTGAACTCACAACTTGGAATGGAGAAGAAAATGGCACAGGAAGAGATCAACCAACTGCAAGACCAAGTATCAAAGAAAGAACAGGAGGTCAGCAGAGCAGTCAAGGATCTAGATAAGTACAGAATGAAGATAGAGCGAAATGAAGATGAGACTTCGGAGAAAAAATATGAACTCAAAAAAGAAATAGACAGGCTCGAAATGGCATTAAGCAGAAGCGAGAAGAAGGCAGCAGAGGGTGAGGAAGAAATCAGGAGTCTCAGAAATAAGGTGGAGACAACTGAAAGAGAGAAAAAGAAAGTCCTAGATGAAAAGAATCAGAGCTATAGCGAAAAACTCAACTTGTATGTTGATGAGATCACCAACATCAAGAAAATGTTGACCGAAAACCAGAACGAGGTCAGCAGACTCAAAATACAGAACTCAGAATACTTTGAGCAAAATTAAATGCTTAGATCCAGCTTCTAAAAGCTTGAAATTAAGTATGAACAGTCCATGGAGAATGAGGAAAGCCTTCTGACTGAAATGGCTAGGATGAAAGATGAACTCAACAGAACCAAGGATCAGTGTCAGAATTATGAGTTCCATATCGAGAAACTGAACCATAACATTGAAACCCTCAGTAAAGAGCTTGAGGAAGAGAGGAATTTAAGCAGGAAGAAGAATGAAAAACTCTAGCTGTTCGAGGAGACAAGTGAGAAGTACCTTTATGAGCTTAAGAGTCTGAGAATTAAGATGAATGAGAACCATGTTGATGCAGAGGCACTTAACAAACTGACATAAAGGTTCCATGCTGAGGAGCATCGAGCTATGGAACTGGAACAGACCCTCAGCACTACGGTCAACGAGTTCGAAAGTTACAAACGGAAGTTCACTATTACTCAGGCTGATTACGACCAGGTCATGGAGGAGCTCAGTCAAGACTATAAGCAAAGACTAGATAGAGAATTGGATGACCTATCCAATCACATGACCGAAAAGCACAACAATAGGATGAAACAATTGGAGGATGAAGTACTAGAAATGTTCAATGAAAATGCCAAGATGAGAGTGTAAATGCAGAGGATACACGATGAAAATGGGGAAATGAGACTGACCATCCACGAACTGGAACTAGGGCAGGCCAGGATGGAAGAACTCAGACGGAACAACGAAGTACTCACAGAAACACTCAACAATCTCAAGGAAAATGGGTCAGCCAATGAAGAAAAGGCCAAGAAAATAGAAACTAATTTGAGGAATGCAGAGATCAAGAACGACAAACTGATGGGAGACATAGACCTACTCAAAACTAAGAACGATGAACTAGCAGAGAAGAACAAGGCACTCAACGAAACTCTGAGGGAAATAGAGGCATTAGAGCAGAACACCACAGAAAGGTTCAATAGTCTGAATGTTGAGAAGGAAATCACCATCGAGAATCTGAGATCAGACATCCAGGTTCTCAAGAACCAACTATTGGCATCTGAGCTAGAATCCAACAGACTGAAGGAAACTGAAGCAAGTATGACTGAGGCATACTCAAGCAAGATTAAAAAACTATAAAAGAAGATGTCAGAGATGTCCGAGGCAATGAGGGAGCATGAGAGCACATAGAGAATAACTTTAATATTGAGATGAGCAACATGCAGGCTGCTCTGATGAGGAGCAACGAGGAAGTTATGGAGAAAGGCAACAAGATATCTGAATTAACTCTGGCTCTTCAGGAGAGTCAGATGGAGACTGAGGAGTTAGGGAAATAACTGGCCAACACTAGATTCAATGCCAATGAGGAGATATAGATATGGAATTAAGAGATGAACAAACTCAAAATAAAACTGAGGGACACTGAGGAAGCCTATAACAGTAACATGAGGCAGCTGGAAGAAGAACTAAGCACGATGAGTAAGGAACTGACAATGGCTAAGTTAAATAAGAACAATCTGTCAGGGAGCAGGCTGGGAGTGGGCTCTGAGGTCGAGGAAAGGTTCGGAAGGAGGAATGAAGAGAAGATACGAGTGAAGGATAAGAAAATAGAGGAACTTAAGACCACCATTTACACACTAGAAGACAATATAGTGAAGCTGAAGAAGAAAGAAATCTCGGAGTCAACCATGGCGGAATTCGAGAAGATGAAGGCAGAAAACATGGAACTGAACAAGCAGATCAGAGTGATAGGCGATAGCAAGGAAGCAGATGTCACCAGATTGAATGAGCAGGTTAGGATACTCAAGAAGGAAGTCCTAGAACTCAAGGAGAAGGAAGAACAGGCAACACTCCAGTATGAGGAGAAAGACCTAGAGATAGACTCACTGAGCTGTGAACTCAAAACAACCAAAGAACTATACCAAGAAATGCAAAAAGAACTCAACAAAAGGAAAGCACTACTGTCGGAAAGGATGATGGACAAAGAAGCAGAGACAAGACTAGAAGAGGCACTATTAAAGATCACAGAGCATGAATCCACCATCGAAAGCATGACACTCAGCCTAGATGCAGCCAAGAGTGAAGCAAGGAAGAAAAACCTGGATATCCGGAAATTGCAAGAAGAAATCAAGAAACTGGAGGAGGCAGAAAGCCAGATGAAGAACCTGAAATACAGGAGCAACACAGACATGACCGAACTGAAGAAGGAAGTCAAGGATAGGGACTCCAATATAGACCAACTCAAGGCCGAAATCAAGAAACTCAGCACCCAAATCAGTCAACTGACAACAGAGATATTCGAACTGAGGAACGATAAGCAGATACTGAAACAAAGGGAGGAGTCACTGCAGAAAACTATCGATGAGCAGGTCATCAAACTCAATGAGAGCATGCTGGCCACCAGGATTTACTATCAACTCAAAGAAAAGTGCATTGAAGTATACGGAATGACCATAGAGGAGGTCATAGCAGGAAGACCTTGGGAAGAAACAGTAAGGGAGAAGGAATAGAAAATAGAAGTACTGACTGAGCAAGTGGAAGAGCTGAAATTCATGCAGGAGAGGAATGCTCTAGATAATTAGGAACTCAAAAAAGAAAATAAATAGATGGAAATGATAATGGAGGACAATTCATTCCTTGACGAGCAACTGGACAACTTGAGGAGAGTCTGCGACAAACTCGATGAATAAAAGAAGAGTGCTGTATTCGAACTGGAGGCAGTCAGAGTGCAATTAGAGAACCTAATGGATTCGGACACTAGAGAAGTGAAACTTAGACTAAGGGAGATTCTCAGGAAGAACTACTCTGATAACTTCTGATATAGATCTGGTTAACCAATGTTTCATTGATAACTCTTAGACATAATTAATATTAAGACACATATCTATTTAGCATCTGCGTTGTACTTATGGAACTTGGACCTGGTTCCAGTTTATAATATTATCGAATGTGAGCAATATAATTAAGGGGCAATATCAGTTCAGTGGAGGCGACCAGCTTTCCGGGCATTGAGTTTGTATTACAGGAACTCCATAACGCAGCAGAGTTTGTGAGGCCGGTGGCCAAGAGCAGCGACTTCCGTTTTTTCTCGATGGCTGCAAGGCTCCTCAGGTTCAGGGAGTTGCAGGACTGACACAATGACATCTTCGGTAATATGGTTGGGCCTATCGTTATTACTCGAGTGTACTTGAGTCGCGGTGAATCAACCATCACCAAACTTGTGCAGCTCATTGCGCGTATATTATTTATATCAGTTTGATCAAAGTTCTATCTAAACTATTTCTATATCCTGCAATTAACTGAAAAAACTCCATCAGCAACACCCTCAGCACATCAGACTCAATACCTGACCATTCCTAGTTATTGGCAGGAGGATTCAGTAGTATTATTTGTCTTTATTTTTGGAATATTTATGCCTAATAACAGAAATAGATGGCCTGTCCGAGGAGCCATATTGTCTGCTGATCATAATCTTGCCATGGATGGTACCCTGATAGTGACATTCCTCTTTTGTTTTTGCTTGTCGTTTTCGGGTTCTATTTCGAATGAGAAGAACTCGAGTGTTTTGCTGGGGAATATCCTGATGCCTATTTTATTTTCCCTGGGGAACATGCCTAGTGCATTCCTGAGGTTCTTGTATGAGTAGTTGCCTACATCTGTGGCTTTGGATACCAGGCATGTGGCATTAATTTTCCAGAATACCCCATCTAGTTGTGACTCTACTGATTTGACTCCTGTGATCAGGAGGGTGCTGTCTTTGGAGTCGTAACTGATTTCTGCTGCTTCTAGTTTGAACTTCCTCATCTGGTTGAGGACTTGTTCTACTGAGTTGGCACTCTTGAGTGAGATGACTAGTGCTTTGGAGTGGTCTTCATCGTTGTCTTCTTCTGGTTCCTCCACGCCAGTGCTGCCACTGAGGGTGCTGGCACAGAAGTACGGTTCCCCTGAGCCTGGTTTGTCACTGGATATTTCTAGTGTATTTTCTGTCATCCTGAACTCTGCGTTGAAGTTCTTGTTAGGAAACTTGAACAGGTAGCAGATGTCACTGAGTTCCTTCAATTCGAAGTGCAGTCGGAAGGTGTTCTTGGGTGCATGGTACTGGAAGTTCCTGACGAACAGTTCTTTGGGGAATATGCACTTGAGTTAGGAGTTCTTGGCAGCCCCGATAATTTCCATCTTGACACTGCCCTCATGGCTGCAGGTCACCTCCACTGTCACGTTCTCCTTGATGTTCTTGTTCACCCGGTCCAGGAAGGCCACCAACTCCTGCACGTTGATAGTCCCCACCACCAGGTCACGGCTACTCTCCTATTCCTCCATTCCCAATTAATATGAGGACCGCCAATCCAGTCAGCATCTATCCGGAAATACCCTCAAAATACATATTCAAACCAATATAGGCAATATGAGGCAATAAACAGACACGCAAATAATAGGGAAATAGGAGGGAGTGGAGGCAGCATCGATGGATGGACATCCACATCTGCTACTCTTCTACCAGTATTATGGTTTATGTCTATGTGCATCCCCTATTTCCTTTCTCCCTATTTATCCTCTTATCTTCCTCCTATCTTATTCCTTATCCCTATTTCCCTTTTCCCTATTTCCCTTATCTCTATTTCCCTGTATAACTGTTGTGATATGCTTGCCTATAATTTAAACACGGTTATAGTATCTGCTTTGATCTGTTTTGATGAACAAGTACTCCCGGACTGAGCACTCTTACTCGAACATGCAGAGTTTTAACCCTGGGTATGGTCGTGACCGGTCTCCTTACCACAGCCAGACCAACATCCACAATGGCAACCCAGCATTGAACAAGACCACGACTTCGGTGCACTCAGAGCACCTGTGGAACACTCTCCAGGAACTGGAACTGTTCCCAGCTTAGTTATCGGAGGTGCTTCGGAATGAGGACCGTAACATCACCCTATTCAAAAACAGGATAGATAGGGAGAAGAACAAAGTCAACACCGACATAGATAGCTACAAGAAAGAACTCCTACATTACATCGATGACTTCAAACTGTCCATCATGGCAGAGCTAGACAACGTATACAAGGTCTACATGGAAAAATATGCCAAGCTCAAAGGAGAAGTACTAGAGATCAAGAGACTCAGGGATTAAATAGAGTACGATGTAACAGCCAAGGGCAACCACATGAACTTCAAGTCCAGCCACCTGGCATCCAGCAACATCAACACGGTCAAGTCCATCGAGAACGGACTCAAAGATATGAAGAAATACCACATACTGAACTACATCAGCGAATTACAGAGGAGCAAAATAGGTCCGGTGACTGAGGATGCCAGGGACCTGATCATAATGACAGAGTATGAAAATGGGTTCTACCTGCACAAGGAAATGGTGGGCATCCTCAACAACAACAAGGAAGGCATGAAATCAGAACTCAGGAAACTGTATGAGTCCAAGTATGACTTCCTGAGGGAGGTGGAGAATGTGATAGGCAAGGAGAGGGACACCAGGGGCATGCTCAACCAGATAGACGGAGAGGGTGATGAAAACGAAATAAGGGACAAGAGGGAAGCCATAGACAGGGAGAGGGAGAGACAGCGGGAAAGAGAAAGGGAAAGGGAGAGAGACAGAGAAAGATAGAGGGAAAGATAGAGGGAAAGGGCAGTAGAGAGAGAAAGGGAAAGAGACAGAGCAGCAGAGAGATAAAGGGACAGAGACAGAGAAAGATAGAGATAAAGGGAGAGAGAAAGGGAAAGGGAAAGAGAGAGGGAACTAGACAGGTAAAGAGAGAGGGAAAGAGACCTAGAACGGGAGAGGGAACTGGAACACAGGAGAGTGATGAGCAGCAGGAGTAACAGGTCCCCATATCCCCATCCAGACAGATAGCCCTATTCAGTTGGCTGGAGTAACCCATCATCAGACCGGAATTCTCAGTGCGTCCTCAGACATCAGACATTCTGTTGTGTGCCCTGGTTCTTCCTAATGACCAGATCGTTGTGGGTGGGAAGGATGGTCTCCTAACTGTCTACAAACTGGGTAGTGGGTAGAAAGTCTGTGTTTTGAAGGGTCATCAGGCTTCCATCTGCACCCTTGCCCTGGTGAAATCTGAAGGTGTTGAGTACTTGGCATCTGGGAGTGACCATGGATGCAGCAGTATCTATATGTGGGAGCTATCAACAATGACTCTCAGGCAGAAGTTACAAGGCCATAAGGCAGCAGTGACTGCCATTGTGGATATGCTTGATAGTCAGAACATGATATCGGGTAGCTATGACAAGAGAATCAACATCTACAACCTGAAGACAGGTAAGATATCACATGACCTCCCAACCAACAAGTCATCAGTCACAGGTATCATACTCAACAGCAATGCCACCAAGATGGTGTCATGTGGCCTTGATAACTCACTCACTATTTGGCAGGTGTCCCGCCACAACGATAATGTACTTCTATCAATAACTCAGACCGTCGAGAGTGTCTACCAGCACAGAATCATCCAGAACAATGCAATGATATGCTCAATGGTGGGATCAATGCTGCAACCAGAGATCATCTACATCGGCACCAAGGATGGCAAAGTCAAGATCATTGACATTAATAAGGGAGAGAGCTACAAGAATGTCACATGCTGCAACAATGCCATCATCGAAATGGTAGCCCTATAAAGAGAAAGCCATCCATGTACACATAATATCACTCAGACAACCCCATCATCGTGGCATGGCCATGCAAGGAAGAATCATTCAAGGTAGTCAACACCGAAAACGGGAAAATATCCACAGTAGCAGCCAAGGGATACATCGAATTCGGATGCGGAATAGGACCCAAGGGAATGCTACTAGCCAGAAATGGACAGCAGTACGTAGGCATGCTGAGCCAGAGTGACACCAGACCGGAAGTCAACTTCTACCAAGTCCAGAATGGCAACCTGTGACACTCTCCCCCTTCTATTAATAAGAATATTATTAAAGGAATAAATAATCAATTGGGCTCGCTTTTCAATGTTTAAATCATCCAATCGTTTTATAGATTTAACAATTTGTGTTTTAATGAGCATATGAGGGAACTCCCTGCTCTGAATTTATTTCTGTCTGGTTGTCATTTATTATGCTCGAGGCACCCTTGGGGCTTTCTATAAGGAATAATTACTCATTTCTTTCCTTCAGTGTTTCTCAGTCATATATGAGCGGTGACAATCCTGCCCTATGTCTCCCTTTATGGATCTAACCTCCCCATTCTTGGTTGTGGTGGTTGGTGTGTCTCTTCTGTTGTGTTCATGGTCTCTGTTAATATCTATTGAGTGTGGTAGGACTATGCCATATGGATCATGTGTGCATGTGTATCATTTCTTTCCCTTCTTGACCTTCTTGGGTGCAGCCTTCTTGGCTTTCCTCTTGGTGACCTTCTTGGGTGCCTTCTTGGCAACCTTCTTGGTCTTGGCTGGCTTGTTGGCGTCCTTGAGGGTGGCAACCATGGTTCTAGTCTTGGTGGGCTTCTTGATCTTGGCATCGGCGATGGTCTGGTCGATGGTGGAGGCTCTGGCCTTCTTGGCCTTCTTCACTGGGGCTCTCTTGGGGGCTGCTTTGGCCATTCTCAAAGATCCGATTTAATTATTATGTTTAAACTTTATTCCAACGTGATTTGAAGCGCAGTTTTAGTAGAATTATCATACAAAGTACACCTACCCATCGACTCCAATTTAATAAGGGAATCCCAATTAATAAGGATACCGACCTTCGTGTATGTGCTCCCTCTATTATTCGTCTA
>JALQPE010001606.1:0-20453 GCA_030407315.1 Asparagopsis taxiformis | reverse complement strand
CATGTATATTCCTCGAAATCAGCGGGCAGTGTATGCCGCCGGTTCTCTATTTGCCAGCGCCGTGGTGTAAATCAGCAGTCGATTTTGTGCCGCGCAAGAAGGCGATCTTTTTCGCCAGATAACCAGGGCAACACCGCCCAGGGTCAGAGAGGACGCGATCAGCAATTGAATGCTGAGTATCTCACCGACAATGACGACACCCTCCGAGAGCCGCGATGATGGGCCACCGTAAGTTGGGAAACTGCAGCAACGGTGGCAGTCAGGCCTCGCAAGGCGGTATACCAGATGCTGTAACCGATACCCGAGGCTACGGCTCCGGAAAGTACTGCGTAGCCGACGCCCTGGAGCGAGACGGAAAAATCCATCAGAACGATCAGCATCAAAGGCAGGCACAGGGGAAGGGTACGGATAAATTGGCACAGGTATCGGCAAGCGGTGTCTTCGAGCCTCGACCCAGCAGCGTGTAGCCCCCCCAGGATATTCCGGCGGCAGTCATCATATAAAACCTTGCCAGGGAGGCGTAGTCGCTGAGGGCAGTAACAGGTAAAGCATCCCGAAAACGCGGCAACAATACCGATCCACTCGTAGCGGTTGAATCGGCTACCCTGTGCCAGACTGATGCCCAGCATGGTTAATTGAACCGAGGCAAAGAGTATCAGCGCACCGGTGGCGGTATCCAGGTAGCGGTAGGCGAAGGAGAAGCAGGCAGCGTAGCTGAACAAGCACAGGGCGCCTTTCCAGCTCCCGTGTTTTAAGGGGTAGGCTGGTTTCCACGGAAGTGGACAATCAACCATAACACCACGGCTCCTGACAGCAGCCGAATAACGGTAAAGCTGCCGGCATCGATCATCCGTCGCCTAACGCCAGGCGACAGAACACGGAGTTGGCTGCGAAAGCCAATAACGCCAGGCAGCAAGTGAGAGTGATTAGACGAGGATCAGGGTTGGACATCGGTTGGGAATTTCGTCCTTAGCGTTTGCTTTGCTGGGTTTGGTTACTGTAAGCAAGAGCCATTTTGGTTTGAAGAAAAACTGGTTGAAGCGTCGGAAGTCTTCGTCGCTGATGGGACCCTGGTGTGCCAGTCGGTCTGCGTAGATAAAGCCGATGGTTCGTTGCCCGACGCTGAGCGGGGAGAGGATAAAGCCGGCAGGATTCAAGGCCTGGCTGAAATGTTGGGGTAAACGCTCACTCCAGTCACCCTCCTCGGTATCGGTGACCAGCAGTGTCATTCCCTTGGCGAGGATCTTGAAGATAAAGGCACCCTGTTTATCGTTTTTCAGATGGAAGAACTGTTCCAGGGATTCGGTTCCGCTGTCCTTTGCTGATGCGAACATTCAGGGATTTGTGATCCTTACTCAATAAACAAAAAGCGGCTCTCTGAAAGCCGGTACAGCTTACAACGGCGTCGAGTACTTGTGCCAATACCTGATGAATAGGCTGGTGATCGGTGACCATATTGCCAATGGACTGCAGTTGCTCGAGCAGTTTCTCGGTGTCCTGTTGCGGTTGTGTTTCAGGAGATGGAGCAGCTGTTTCGATTTCTGCTTCAGATTGCCCCTGCTGCTCGCGGGTATGCATGTAATAACTGACTTACGGTGAATTCGTCCAGCGCTTCGTCACCGCTATCCCTCAGCGGCGGAACCAGCGCTTGCGCTGGAAGGTTGTACTCCTGTGCCATATCGCAGGCCAGTTGAAGGCGTTGTTAAGGCACTGGGTCAACTGCTCGCTGCTCTGACCGGTCGTCTCTTCCATCTGTTTCAATTGGCCGGTGAAATCCAGTCCGCTTTCCTGGGGGTGGTTGTAAACAGATTTTAGAATCTGGTCGGCCATTGAAGCGTATTGGTAGTTGCCGTGGATGCTGCCGGGGTGGTCTTCGGCGGTCATCAGATCCATCGATTGCACGACCGAGAAGGGAAGCCCCAGCTTTGGGCAATATCCTGGCCGATATCACTGAAATGGGCGCCTAAATGTTTCCAGCTGGATATGGGACCAGCTGTCCTCTTTGTGTTGCTGTGTTTGGTGCATCCGCTTATAGGTTTCCGGCAGGGTATAGGCCACCAGAATCTCCCCAAGACCATGCAGCAGGCCGCAGATATAGGTCTCTTCGACATCGGAAGCCTGACAGAGCTCCGCCACTTCGCGGACGATGGTTGCCGTCATAAAGGAACGCATCAGCAACTCACTGATCTCGTCGTCCTCCTCCTGTTTGAAGCCTTCAATCAGCTTCAGCGTAACGAGAGACTTTTGATCTGGTCAACCCCAGTAACACGACGGCTCGGGAGACTACATTGACCCGGCCATTGCCAGCGGTTGTAATAGGAGGAGTTGGCCAGGCGTAGCAGGGCGGGCAGAGAGATTGGCGTCTTTCATGACTGCCATGGCGAGTGCCATGGCGTCACTTTTGCGGGAGGTGCTGATCTGGCTGATACGGTTGACGGTGGCGCTAAATACCGGAAGATCTCCGAGTCGGTCCAGCCGTTCCTGGACGGCATTCAGTGTATTCAGGTACTTCACGCAGTGATCACCTCAGATCCATTTGTTGGCACTGGTCAGCCTTTGGCGCCGATTTACTAAGTTTATATCCGCTACCGGCAATTGCTCAGTGACCGCCAATAACCATTTAATCGATCGAAACCAGGTTAATAGAACTTTTCTCGGCGAGCATGTCCGGTGCCAACGATTTGAAATGCAGGAGTGATCGCTGTTCTTGTGTTGCTCAAGGTTGTCATTGTTGTCCCATATCTCCAACAGCAGAAACGGCAAGGTTCGTCGCTTTGTTGGTACAGATCGTACTTAATACAGCCGGTTTCTGTCGGGATGGCTTCACCATGGATTGTAGAAGCTGTGCCAATGCTTCGGCTTGATTGGGTTGGCCACAAGATTGATCTGTTTACATATGGACATGGAATACCTCTATAGCAAGAAATGCCCTCTGTTAACCGGAGGGCGGGAACCTGGCAAGCATAGCCCAAACTCCCTGCTTCATGCATTAACCGGTGGCTGGGCTTTAGGCTGCAATGGTCATAATTCGTTGCTTCAGGCGGACTGTCCGGCACCACTTTCCGACAACGCCTTGACCGTTCCAGGATGTAGGGGGTGGGTCTGCGGATATGGTAGCCCTGGGCATAGTTGATGCCGATCGCTTCCACCGAGTCCAACACCTCCTGGCTTTCGACATACTCGGCAATGGTCAACGCCTTGAGCTCGTGGGCCAAGGTTGGAGATGCAGCGAACCACGGCATGGTCTTTGGGGTTGTTGATCATATTGGCAACAAACTCACCGTCGATTTTGACGTAGTCGATAGGGAAGTGTTTGAGATAGTGGAACGAAGAGAAGCCGGATCCGAAATCATCGACGGCCAGCTTGAACCCTTCCGCCCTTCAATTACAGACGAATTTCTCCAGCAGACTCATGTTTTTGACCGTGTCCCGTTCGGTAATTTCGAACACGATGCGATCCCGGCTGATACCGGCTTCGCGGACAATACGCTCAACTTCCGGTAGGAATTCGCTCAACACCAATGATCTGGGCGAAATATTGACGAAGATCTTGCCCTGATAGTTCTCGATATTACCTGGTGCAGGGCCTTTTCCAGCATGACGAAATCGAGGTTATGGATAATGCCCAGTTTTTTCGGCGATCTCGATAAATCGTGGGCGCCCATGATTTTCGCCATTGTCGGTCTTTATCCGGCAGAGAACTTCGACGGCGTAGATAGACTCGTCTTCTACCGCCATCAGCGGCTGGAAGAAGGGGATTACCGCCTTGTCCTTGACCGCCTTGCTGATCATCAGGCTCTTTTCATTATATCCTGGAAGACTGAAGGATATCCTCTTCATTGGGGATATAGGCGCGGTTCTTTCCGGAATTCTTGGCCTTGTACATCATGTTGTCGGCGAACATAAACAGATCGCGGCTGTTGTTGGCGTGATCGGGGAAGACCGACATGCCGATCGAGAGACCTGCGTCCATTATCTCCCCCTCCGGGTTTTTCAGATCAATTCTATTGATGGCATCAAAAATGCGGTCGGCGACCATCTGGGCCTGTTCCAGATCGCTCTCCGGCAGAATGATGGCAAATTCATCACCGCCGTAGCGGGCCAGAAAATCGCCGGAGCGGAGTGCGGAGCGGATGGCGATGCTGATCGCCTGCAGCGCCTTGTCGCCAAAACTGTGGCCGTAGCTATCATTCATCGACTTGAAGTTGTCCAGGTCGATCATCAGTACCGAAAACTTGTACTCGTGCCGCTCGGCCCTTAAGACCTCGTAATCCAACAGTTCCCAGAAAATACGCTGGTTATGGAGATCGGTGAGAGGATCGCGGGTGGCGTAGTATTCCAGATCCTTGGTGTACTTATAGATCGCCTTGACCGGCCGACGACGTTGATCAGGGTGGAAAGAATACTGTTGGTGACCAGCAGACGGGTATTGTCGTTGTTGACGTCCGAGTGGACTCCAATACCCACAATACCGCCGATCTTGGGCTTATCCAGCACCAGGGATTTGGTTTGCAACTGGATGTTCTGTAGATGGAGTTCGATGCAGGGACCATCATTGTTGGCAACATGGTGCTTGACTTCCATGCTGAACTGGTCACGGAATAGCGGGTGATTTATCAAGGTCTTGCGGATCTCGGCATCCAACCAGCGTTTGGTGTTGTCCGATGGGGGGCTGAGCCAGAACACCTCCAGAGCAAACATTTCGTCATCGACCTTAAAGATCGAGAACAGGTTTTAGACCGGCATCACTTCGTTGATCTCTGTCAGCAGCAAGGCGATGTATTCGCGCCAATCCCTCACAACCTCCGAGGTGATCACAAACTTTTCCAGCAGCTGGATTTCAAACTCCAGCAAATCCTTATCAACGGCCATATCCCGCATCTTGGATGAGAGTTTCTCTACCCTTCCGTATATGCGGTTGAGTTCGGAAAATCCCGGATTAACGCTTTGAAGATCCAGCTTGCCGAGATCAGAAACCCGGTTAACCTGCTCGATATTCTGCTCCAGCTCCTCCACTGAGGCATTGATGCGGCGATTAACGAACGCGATGACAAATAGTGCCAGGAAAAAGGGGAGCGGAGCCAGATAGATGAGGTTTAGAAGCAGGGCATTCTCGGCTTTGGCAAAAAGCGCCGAAAGATCCTTGTTGACTTCAACCACTGCCATCACTTCATCGGAAGCTTGTCCCGGGTGGCAGTCACTACAGCCTTCTTCGGCCTTTAAAGGCCAACTGAAACGAAGCAAGGATTCGTCGAATTGATGTTGCGGATGGCCGAGACGAAGGGTCCGTTTTTAGCAGGTTGTCCGGAGAGCGCTGGTCGATCTGCTGGCGGCTGTGTAGCTCTATATTGAACGAAGGATTGCGGTTTTGCTGATCGGCGATAAAGGCTTTAACTTCTTCGTTGTTCCAACCCTTCTGTTTCAAACGTAGATGCCGTCATAGGTGGTTTGGGCAATCTGCTGGGAAGCCTCAATGGTGCTTTCACGCACGGAATCACGGTAGGCGGAATTAGCTGCGAGGTAGATAAGCAGGAATCCCAGAGCCGAAAAAAAGATAGAAACCCTGATGAGGAATCCTTTAATAGAGCTGTTTTCAGGCCCAGGTGAGGCCGGGATTTAGGGTTCGCTTTTGTAGTTATCATATTCCAATACCGCTTCCGATGTGATGTCCTTATATACTTCTGATATATCCCTTATATAAGCGATGGTAATATGTAACGTGCTACGGTGAAATTGCCACCATTGACCTGAATCAAGTTTTGAACGTTTGTTTGAAAATCGGTCATAATTGCTTCACGGTGTGTTGTAATGCGGTGGTATAACACGGCTTATGCTTTTGCAAAGAGAGAGCCGTAACCGACAATGGTCATTAGGATCCGGTTTGGTTGACATGAATGTCTTAACTGCACTGATATGGTGCTATAAATGACAGATATCCTTTAAACATCCGGAATACAGGATGTGTCATATTTTTGTCATCCAAACTCTATAAGTTTTGTTTTTGAATGCTGGTATAAAATGGTCAGACCGGACGACTGATAATCATTACTACAAGAACAGTTACTGAGACGTCGACCGCTATCCCGCAAAGTCATTGCTTCATCTGATTTGTTTTGTTTAGTTGGACCGTCGTTATCAAGTTTAAGTTTTGGGTGCTCTATGGGACCGGAGATTGCCGGTCCTTGGGGCTCCCTTGCGCTGTAAACAGGACAACTTGAGCCAATAATGAAATTAAGGATCGACGAGCATACGCTGCCGCGCTACCAGACCTTCGGGATGGTCGCGCTGGTGTTGATTTTGCTCCTCGGTATTGTTGGCTATTTTCTGGTCCAGAACTACCTTACCAATCAGGCCCAGCTGCAGGATCTTCGTGAAGAGATCATCCAGCAGCAGTTGGCTCGCACCCGCCATGAGATCGATGCAACGCTGGACTACATCAGTTTCCAGAAAGACCAGGCAGAGATCCGTCTTAAAACGAATCCAAGGAACAGATCGATCAGGTCTATACCCTGGTGGAACAGATTTACCAACGCCAGGCCGATCATCACGATTCAGGCGAGATAAAGGAAACCCTGAAAGAATCCCTGAGAAGGCTGCGATTTTTTGATGACCGCGGTTACATCTTTATTATCGATGGTGAAGGAAATGGTGTTCTCAACACCAATAATCCCGATCATGAAGGGCGTTCCCATTATCGACCTGCAGGATGACCAGGGTTTCTATATCAACCGGGATATTCTCCGTCAGGTTAACTCCAATCCCAGCCGTTCCGGTTATGTGAAGTACCGCTGGTTTAAACCCGGCAGCGGTATGATGTTCGACAAAATCACCTACTTCCGGATGTTTGAACCACTCAACTGGATAATTGCCACGGCGATTACGTGTATGAGTTTGAAAACGATATTAAGGCCGACACCCTGCGGCGCATCGAGTCGTTACGTTTCGACCAGAACGGTTACGTCGCTGTCATCAGTGCAGAGGGTGAGGTAATCTCCAGCCCGGGTTGGTCGATTTCGCAGTTTGCCGATACTCCCGAAGCTGCTCGCCAGATGGAGCGGGAAGCTATTCAGGTGATCACCGGTGCCGGTGAACAGGGTGGCGGGATCGTGCGTTACCACTGGTACTATCCGGATGGACGTGGCCCGGTTGAGAAAATCTCTACCGTGGTGCCGGTACCCGGTTGGAATTGGTATCTGGTGGCCGGAGTCTATCCCGAAGATGTCGATAAGTTGCTGTCAGCCCAGCGTCGCAAGCTGGAAGGTGATCATAGCAATGATACCAGTACGCTGATTACGGCTCTCCTGATTGCGGCCGTATATCGCTGCTACTGGCGCTGTGGTTTTCCAAAGGGCTGGAGCGTATGTTCCGGGTCTACCAGACGGATATCAAAAAGAAACAGAAGACACTTTCCGATAACGCCAAGCAGTTGCAGGTAGCTGCCTGCGTATTCGAGAACTCTTCTGAAGGCATTATGGTCACCGATCCCCAGAACCGGTTGTTGGCTGTTAACGAAGCCTTTACGGCGATTACCGGCTATAGCGAACAGGAGGTGTTGGGTAAGAAACCCTCCTTTATGAAGTCAGGTCGTCATGACAAGGCCTTCTATGAAGAGATGTGGAAATGCATCCAGGAGGAGGGGCGTTGGCGTGGTGAAGTCTGGAACCGGCGTAAAGATGGTTCCCTCTATCCCCAGTGGCTGTCTATCAATGTTTCCCGGGATAAGGAGGACAATGTCACCCACTATATAGGGACCTTCCTGGATGTCAGCGAACGTAAAGAGGCCGAACAGAAGCTGCGTTACCTGACTGAATACGATTCCCTGACGGATCTGCCCAACCGCCGCTTGATGAGCCAGCGGGTAGAACGTGCCATTCGAATAGCAGGTAGGCCACAGTAGCAAGAAACTGGCGCTGCTGCTGGTTGATCTGGACCGCTTCAAAAATATTAATGATTCACTGGGCCATAGTACCGGTGACCGTGTGTTACAGCAGATTGCCCGACGGCTGGCGACCATCGTCCGGGCAGATGATACGGTGTGCCGTATGGGCGGCGATGAATTTGCCATCATGATGACCGACTCGCAGCTGCCCGGCGTCCGCAGCGACCATGGCGGAGCGAATCATGAGGTGATATCCGAACCGGTATTGATTGCCGGTCGCCGTCTGGTCCTGACTCCCAGTATCGGTATATCCATCTATCCAGCAGATGGGCAGGATTTCGATACCCTGACCCGAAATGCCGATGCAGCCCTTTATCATGCCAAGGACCAGGGACGTAATGACTTCCAGTTCTATACCGATGAGATGAATCAGCAGGTATCCCGGCGTCTGGATATGGAGCACGGCTTGCGTCAGGCGCTGGAGGGGCAGCAATTCCAGCTGCACTACCAGCCCCAATACCGTTTGTCCGATGGCCAACTGGTTGGTTGTGAAGCCTTGATTCGCTGGTACAAGCCGGGCGGTGGCTACCAGCGTCCCGATCACTTTATACCCATCGCCGAGGAGACCGGTCTGATAGAGCCTATTGGCCGTTGGGTATTGATGAGTGCCTGTGAACATGGGGCTCGCTGGTACAGCAAGGGGATGGGTGAGATCAATGTAGCGGTCAATCTTTCTGCCAAACAGTTTGGGGATGATCTGCTGGATACAGTCAAGGATGCTCTTTAGCAATCCGGTTTGCCTGCCAGATTGCTGACGTTGGAAATTACCGAATCGATTTTGATGGGTAATGCCGACAAAGCCGTGGATATCCTGGCGCAATTGAAACAGCTGGGAGTGGGGATCGCGCTTGATGACTTTGGAACCGGCTACTCGTCATTGGCCTATCTGAAGAAGTTCCCGCTGGATAAGCTGAAGATTGATCGTGCCTTTATCGACGGGCTGCCCGACGATCTTGATGATTGTGCCATTACCTCCTCCATTATCGATATTGCCCGCAACCTGGACCTCCAGACGGTGGCCGAGGGGATAGAAACTGCAGCACAGCGGGACCATCTGGTTTCTGAAGGTTGTGATCAGGTTCAGGGCTACTTCTATGCCCGACCGATGCCAATGACCAATTTCGAGTTGCTGTTGCGCAGCGGTGGACAGGGGCATGATCAAGTGAAGGTTGCAGAGGTTGATTAGCCGTTAAGGCAAGCCGATTCAGCCGCCTGGCTGGCGAGAAGCGGTAAACCGGTTTACTTTGTTATGAAGGATGTGAACAGTTGTAGTCTGTAAGTCCTTGCGTTACTGCCGTAGTGATCTAGGGAACGATAGTCAATATGGTTCAGGATCTGGAATCCGGAAAAAAACCTGAACGCTTACTTTTGGTCGGCTGTGTTATCGGCTTGATTTTGCTCGCCCTGGTGGGGAGTGCGAGTCACTTTCTAATGCAGCAGCAGATTGCGGACCAGGTTAGCGGGGCCAATATTATCAACCTCTCCGGCCGCCAGAGGATGTTGTCACAGCGTGTCTCGAGAATGCCCTGAAACTGCTATCGGCAAACAATAATGTTGAATTTGAATCAACGCTGTCCGAACTTCGCCAATCCCTCGCAGTACTAAAAAGAACTCATCAAGGGCTGATCAACGGTGACCCGAAACTGGAACTTCCCGGTGGTAACAGTCAGGTTATCGAGCGACTTTTCAAAGAGATCGATCCCTATTACCAGCGTTTGATTCTGTCAGCCGAGGTGCTGCTCCAGTCTGATGGGTCATCTTACACCCGGTTTCGGGAGTCGGAAAAGAACCGGCATTCGGTTGATATGATTCTGGAGAACGAAGATGCTTTTTTATCGGGCATGAGCCGTATCGTTTTCCAGTATGCCCGTGAGAGCGAAGAACGCCAGCAACGAACCATAGAGCTGGAAAACCTGTTGTTTATCAGCGGCATCGTTATCTTGCTGTTGGAAGGGATTTTTATCTTCCGACCGGTGATTATGCGCACCTTAACAGCAATGGCGCTGTTGCGTAAAAGCGAGCGCAGTCTGAAAAATACCCAGCTACGACTGGAGCGGAGTATCAGCGAACTAAGAGAAGCGCAGGAAAATCTGCTGGACGTGGAAAAAAGGCCGTACTGGCGAGTGTGGTAGCCGGTGTGACTCACGATGTCAGTACACCGCTGGGTGTCAGCGTTACGGCGGCATCGACGCTTAAGGAGTATACCCGTGAGCTGGTGGTCGCTTATCAGCGGGATAGTCTCAGCCGTTCAGAGATGGAAGAGTATCAGTCGGTTGCCCAGGAAAGTACCGAGATCATTCTTAATAACCTGAATAAAGCGGCAGAGCTGATCCGGAATTTTAAACAGTTGGCGGTTGACCAGAGTAGTGAGCAACGACGCCGGTTTAATCTTCGAGCCTATCTTGATGATATTGTTCTGGGGCTGAACTCAAAAATCAGAACGACCGATCACCAGATTCACATCCATTGTGCGGACTCCATCGAGTTGGAAGGTTATCCGGGGGTGATCTACCAAATTGTCAGCAACCTGATTATGAACTCCCTGATTCACGGGTTTAAGTCAAAGGCAGCGGGAGTCATCGAGATCGAAGTAAAACGAAATGCTGACGAGCTCGAGCTTACCTACAGTGATAACGGTTGCGGAATGGATGCGGAAACGGAAGGGCATTGTTTCGAGGCTTTTTTTACGACCCGCAGGGAGCAGGGCGGAAGTGGGATTGGTACCCATGTTATCAAAACACTGGTGGAAGACAGTCTGAACGGTTCCGTTGAACTCAGCACGGCACCGGGTTTAGGGGTAGAGTTCCGCATCCGTTTCCCGGCGAGTTACCATGGGTGACGCTCTTGGGCCAACAACCCGGTTAAGTTTTCGTCCATTGGAAATGACGGATCAATTTGATATTGAGCGAATCCTCGGCGATCCGGAAACCATGGCGCTGTCGTTGTTGCCCGCTTTCTCTTCGGAGCAAAGCCGGCAGCGACTCAAAGTGATGGTTGATACATGCCAATTCCCTCACTTGGGCAAGATAGCCTTGTTGGATAGTGAGCAGCGCTTGGTCGGTTATTGCGGAATAGAGCAAAGCACATTGCAGGAACATCTGGTGTATGAATTCGGCATCATGCTGCTGAAAGATTATTGGGGCCAGGGGCTGGCAACAGAGGCCGCGACCCGGGTGTTTGAAACACAGTTTCTGAAGTCTGATATCGAGCGTGTCTATGGGTTGGTGGATCCTCGCAACAAAGCATCCATCAAAGTGCTGGAGCGGTTAGAGATGCGTCATGTCAAAGATTCGTTTCTTGCCGACAAGCCGGTTTCTATCTATTTGAGAACCAAAGGCGAAGAAAAATAAACCCCGCATGTGCGGGGCTTATAAAGCAGCTGGCGAAACAACAGCATCCCTTCGGTCAGAGATCGTCAAACCAGTCGTCCAGGCTTTCCATCTCCTTGCGCTCGAAGTAATCCTCAATGCCTCTTTTTATGATTAGTTTATCGCTGCTCTTCTCGTACTCGTCATCAACCATTTCGAGATCTTCATCGCTGAAGATGAAGTCAGTGGGTTCGGTTTCAAGTTCCTCGGACTTCCTCATAGCTCTCTCCGTCAAAACTAAGCAATGACGAATAACTAAATAGTCGTTGTTGCACCGCTCTGTAAAACGAAAAAATTTGCAATTTTGGCAGTCATTTTTTGATCATTCTTCAGCGCTGAAAATTTGAAATTACAGCATTCTTGACTACTCACTTGCAGAGGATTGATAGTCTAGGGAAAAGTCAGGCAAAAAAAAATGGCAGCCGAGCTGCCATAGGGTCGAAGAGCGAATCCGGGGTAATCGCAGAGTGCGTCCAGCTTGGTTTTTAATAGCTTGTTGACCTGACCGGGGTTGGCGGTGCCTTTGGAGGCTTTCATCACCTGACCCATAAAGAAGCCCAGCATCTTGCCGCGTTTCTCTCGGTTCGGCAGCCTTGTACTGCTCCACCTGAGGTGTAGCGTTGGAGATAACTTCGTCCACCATTGCTTCGATAGCGCCGCTGTCGGTCACCTGTTTCAGGCCTTTGGCTTCGATGATCTGATCAGCGTTGCCTTCGCCGTTCCACATGGCTTCAAACACTGCTTGGCAGCCTTGCCGTTGATGGTGTCATCTTTCAGGCGCAGCAGCAGTTGGCCAAGGCCTTCGGCATTCACCGGGCTGTCGTCAATCTCCAGGTCATTGCTGTTAAGGAACTTGGACAGCTCACCCATCACCCAGTTGGCGGCCAGTTTGGCATCGCCACCCACTTTGGCCACGGTTTCAAAGTAGTCGGCCAGATTGCGGTAAGCAGACAGCACGCTGGCGTCGTAATCGCCGAGGCCGTATTGCTCCATAAAGCGCGCGTGACGGGCATCGGGCAGCTCCGGCAGCGAGTCTCTGACCTGGTCGATATACTCCTCGTCGATAACGATGGGCAGCAGGTCCGGACAGGGAAGTAACGGTAGTCGTTGGCTTCCTCCTTGCTGCGCATGGAGCGAGTCTCGTCCTTGTCAGCGTCGTACAGGCGGGTGGCCTGTTCAACCCGACCGCCGTCCTCGATCAGATCGATCTGACGCTCGATCTCTCCCTTGATCGCTTTTTCGATAAAGCGGAAGGAGTTGAGGTTCTTGGTTTCGGTGCGGGTGCCGAACTCGTCTTCACCCTTGGGTCGTACCGAGACGTTACAGTCACAGCGGAAGGAACCCTGGGACATATCACCGTCACAGATTCCCAGCGTAGTGACGATGGCGTGGACTTTCTTGACGTAAGCCACCGCCTCTTCGGCGCTACGTAGATCGGGTTCCGATACGATCTCCAGCAGTGGTGTACCGGCGCGGTTGAGATCGATACCGGACATGCCCGGGAACTGGTCGTGAACGGACTTGCCGGCATCCTCTTCCAGGTGCGCACGGGTTACCCCGATACGCTTGTGAGTGCCGTCTTTGAGTTCGATATCTACATGGCCAGGGCCCACGATGGGGTGGAACAACTGGCTGGTCTGGTAGCCCTTGGGCAGGTCAGGGTAGAAGTAGTTCTTGCGGTCAAACACCGACTTGCGGCCGATCTCGGCATCAATGGCGAGACCGAACATTACGGCCATGCGCAGTGCTTCACCGTTGAACACCGGCAGGGTGCCCGGCAGCGCCAGGTCTACAGCGCAGGCCTGGGTGTTGGGGTCGGCCACCGAAGGCGGTGCTGGCACCGGAGAAAATTTTGGAGTTGGTGGCCAGTTGGGCGTGAATCTCAAGCCCGATAACAGCTTCCCATTGCATAATCTGTATCTCCTGTTAACCAGCGCTGACGGGTGAATGACGGTGCCAATCGGTAGCCTGCTGGAAGCGATGAGCTACGTTCAGCAACTGGCGTTCGGCAAAGTAGTTGCCGATGATCTGCAGGCCGACCGGCAGGCCGTTAGTCTGGCCGCAGGGAATCGACATGCCGGGAAGTCCCGCCAGGTTCAGGGAGATAGTAAAGATATCTTCCATGTACATGGCGATGGGGTCGGAGGTCTTCTCGCCGATATTGAAGGCAGGATGCGGGGTAGTTGGCCCCATGATGACGTCCACTTCGGACAGTGCGTCTACAAAGTCCTGCTTGATCAGGCGGCGGATCTGCTGGGCCTTTTTGTAGTAGGCGTCGTAAAAGCCTTCGGACAGGGCGTAGGTTCCCACCATAATGCGACGCTTGACCTCGGCGCCAAAGCCTTCACCGCGGGAGCGCTTGTAAAGGTCTTCGAGATCCACCGGGTTTTCACAGCGGTAGCCGTAACGAACACCGTCAAAGCGGGACAGGTTGGAGGAGGCTTCTGCCGGTGCAATGATGTAGTAGGCCGTACCGCCAGTCCGGTATTGGGCAGACTGATCTCTTTGGTGGTGGCCCCCAGTGCTTCGTACTCTTTGATCGCTGCCTGGACCTGTTCGGCAATAGCCGGATTGAGATCGTCGGAGAAGTACTCCTTGGGCAGGCCGATCTTGAGGCCTTCAAGAGGTTTGCTCAGGTCGGCAGTATAGTCTTCGTGGTCCATCTGCAGGCTGGTGGAATCGCGACCGTCAAAGCCAGCCATGACATTCATCATCAGTGCGGCGTCTTCGGCGCTACGGGTCATGGGGCCACCTTGATCCAGCGAGGAAGCGAAAGCGATCATGCCGAAGCGGGATACCCGACCGTAGGTGGGCTTAAGACCGGTAATGCCACAAAGAGCTGCGGGCTGACGGATAGAGCCGCCGGTGTCTGTACCGGTAGCAGCCGGTGCCAGACGAGCGGCAACGGCCGCCGCAGAACCACCGGAAGAACCGCCGGGTACGGCGTCGGTGTTCCAGGGGTTTTTAACTGCGCCGTAAAAGCTGCTCTCGTTGGAGGAGCCCATAGCGAACTCATCCATATTGGTCTTGCCCAGACAAACCGCACCGGCCTGGTTGAACTTCTCGACTACGGTGGCGTTGTAGGGAGAGATAAAGTTGTCCAGCATTTTGGATCCGCAACTGGTGCGAACGCCCCGGGTGCAGAAGATATCCTTGTGGGCGATGGGCAAGCCGGTGAAGGCGCCGGCATTGCCTGCTGCACGGGTTTCGTCGGCGGCCTTTGCCTGTGCCAGAGCCTGCTCGTCAGTCACCGTGATATAGCTGTTGTATTGACCGTCTTCGGCTTTTATTCGGGTCAGGTAGGCGTCGGTCACTTCGACGCTACTGAATTCGCCGCTAGTTAGGCCCTGGGCCAGTTCGGCGAGAGTCTTCTCAAACATGAGATCGATATCCTTGAGTCTATTTTCGGACAAGTGATTTGGCTGCGTCGTATCGCCGGTTACTCAATCACCTTGGGTACCTGGAACAGGCCCAGGTCAACAGCTGGAGAGACGCTTTGCAGATCGTCGCGCTGATTGTCTTCGGTCACTTCGTCAATGCGCAGTCGTTGTACCGCATCGGTCGGGTGTGCCATCGGCTCGACGGAGGAGGTATCTACCGCCTGCATCTGGTTAACCAGGTCGAGAATGTTGGACAGGTTTTGGGTGTATTCGGGGATATCGGCTTCATCGATCTCTAGACGAGCCAGATGAGCAATTTTCTCCACATCGGAGCGGTCAAGTGACATAGCATGAACCCTGAGCGTGAAAAATAGTCGGAACACAGATCGAGGAACTTTTATCGGTTCCTCAAAAGATGCCATAAGGTATCACAAAGCGCCGTTTTGATTAAGGGAAGGGAGAAACAACATGGCCATATCCTCAGGGTAAAGTTATTCCTGATTTAGCGGGAGTTGTGCTTGCTCAAAATCCCGCCATTGCTAGAGTTACGGGTTTATTGAAACCATGCCTATTTAAAGCCATCAAGTAGCGAAATCGTCAATGTTGAAGAAATTACGAGGCGTTTTTTCCAGCGATTATCTATCGATCTGGGGACAGCCAATACGCTGATTTATGTCCGGGATCGAGATGTTGTACTGGACGAGCCGTCCGTTGTGGCGATTCGTCACGCCGGTAACCACAAATCTGTTGTTGCAGTGGGTACCGATGCCAAGCGGATGCTGGGTCGTACTCCCGGGAATATCTCCGCAATCCGTCCAATGAAGGACGGAGTGATTGCCGATTTCCACGTCACCGAAAAAATGCTCCAGCATTTTATCAACAAAGTGCATGAAAACTCCTTCCTGACCCCCAGCCCGCGAGTGCTGGTTTGTGTCCCCTGCAAATCCACCCAGGTTGAACGCCGGGCGATCAAGGAATCTGCGATGGGGCTGGTGCCCGTGAGGTCTACCTGATTGATGAGCCGATGGCTGCTGCAATCGGTGCCGGTCTGCCGGTAGAGGAAGCCAGCGGTTCCATGGTGGTGGATATCGTGGTGGTACTACAGAGATCGCCGTAATTTCCCTCAACGGTATCGTGTATGCCGAATCGGTTCGCGTTGGTGGTGACCGCTTTGATGAATCCATTGTTACGTATGTACGCCG
The DNA here is from genome assembly GCA_030407315.1 of Asparagopsis taxiformis. NCBI lineage: Eukaryota > Rhodophyta > Florideophyceae > Bonnemaisoniales > Bonnemaisoniaceae > Asparagopsis > Asparagopsis taxiformis. The sequence continues at coordinate 4,564 of JALQPE010001606.1, read as the reverse complement.
TAACTACGGCAGCCTGATCGGTGATGCGACGGCTGAACGGATCAAGCAGGAGATCGGTTCTGCCTATCCCAGCACCGAGATTCTCGAGATTGATGTCCGGGGCCGTAATCTGGCTGAGGGTATTCCGCGCAGTTTTACCCTCAACAGCAATGAGATCATGGAAGCGCTACAGGAGCCGCTGTCAGCGATCGTTCAGTCTGTTAAAAGTGCGTTGGAACAATGTCCGCCGGAATTGGCCTCCGATATTGCCGAAAGCGGCATCGTCCTGACCGGGGGCGGCGCCCTGCTGCGGGACATCGATCGTCTGCTGGCTGAAGAGACCGGTCTTTCGGTTATCGTTGCCGAAGATCCGCTCACCTGTGTTGCCCGAGGCGGTGGTCGTGCATTGGAGATGATCGACAAGCATTCCTTTGAACTGCTGGCTTCCGATTAATTCCAACCCGGCATGATTGAGGGCAGTCCTGTGCAAGGAGGTTACGATCTTCGACCCCTGACGGGGGTGCCCCATTAATCCTATCTTTAAAGGGCAGTCGTCCCGAGCCAGTCTGTTATTGATTGTTCTTTTTTCCGCCAGTTTGATGGTGGCGGATCTCTATTGGCCGGCAATGGGCATTATCGGGGATATCTGACGCTGGCGGTCACCCCTGTACAGTGGTTTGTTGATGCCCCCAACCGCTTGCTGGATTCGATGGATGAGTCGTTGGATGACCGGGAAACCTTGCAGCAGCAGAATCAAAAGTTGCAGTCTGACCTGTTGATCCTGGCCCGCAAACTGCAGCGGATGGAAGCGCTGACCACTGAAAATGCCTACCTTCGTGGCTTGCTGAACGCAGCCCAGAAAATTGACGAACGGTTGAGTTGGCGGAGTTGATCGGTGTAAATCCTAACCCGTTTATCCATCAGGTCATCATCAACAAGGGGTTACAGAATCAAGTTTATCTGGGGCAGCCGGTGCTGGATGCAGATGGTGTTATGGGACAGGTAGTAGAAGTGGGGCCTTACACCTCCAGGGTTTTGATGATTACCGATTCTCAGCATGCTATCCCGGTGCAGGTCAACCGGAGTGGTTTTCGGGCATTACTGCTGGGAAAAGGTCAGCCCAGGGAGCTGGTTTTGGATCATGTGCCGGATACTGCGGATATAGAAGTGGGGGATACCTTGGTCAGTTCCGGATTGGCGCAGCGCTTTCCGACCGGTTATCCGGTTGCTGTGGTGACCGAGATTCAACATGATCCGGGCAGGCCCTTTGCCTTTGTCAAGGCTCGACCCACCGCCCGTCTGGATAAGAGTCGTCATCTGCTGATCGCTTTTCGCCTCGAGCCTGAATACAACTTCCTGATTTTAGCCTGGAAGCAGAAGGGGAGAAGCCCTGATGGTCGTAGCGCCTGCGTATCGTAGCTGGGTGATCTGGCTGACGTTTCTGCTGGCCTTGATGCTTAGCACGCTCCCCATGCCGGAATCTCTGGAGTGGGGGCGTCCCCAGTGGGTGGCGTTAACCTTGATCTATTGGGTGGTGGCGTTGCCGCACCGGGTCGGCCCCTGGTCGGCATGGATCCTGGGACTGTTGTTGGATATTCTGCTTGGCAGTCTCCTGGGTATTCACGCCCTGTCACTGGCGTTGATCGCCTTTATTGTTCAGCAGTTGCATCGCCGTATTCGTATGTACCCGCTTTGGCAGCAAGCCCTGCTGGTACTGGTATTGGTGGGTATCTACCAGATGCTGCAGCACTGGGGGCAGACGGTGGCCGGAACGGGTACCTCGGGTTCGCTGTTGTTCCTTCATTGCCTTCATTGGTCAGTTGTCTGTTGTGGCCGTGGATTTTTGTCGTACTCCGAGGTGTTCGCCGCGCACTCAGAGTTAGCTAGAACGGTTCCACAGCCGGCAGCCTAAAGTCGTTGAGGGCGCTATGCCAACATTGATTCTTGCTTCACATTCACCCCGGCGCCGAGAGTTATTGAGCAGATCGGTGTCCCGTTCAGAGTCCAGGGCGCAGACATTGACGAAGCTGTTCGCCCCGCGGAGAGCCCGGCCGGTTATGTTGAGCGCCTGGCTGTTGAAAAGGCTTCAGCGGTATTAGCACTTCACTCCAGGCAAGATGTTGTTGTACTGGGTAGCGATACGGCGGTGGTGTGTGATCAGCACATTCTTGGAAAGCCCCTTGATCGCGATCACGGAATATCCATGTTGATGAAGTTATCCGGTCGAAAACATCAGGTTATGACCTCCATTGCCCTGTTAAGCAGGGAACGAACGCTGTCTCAAGTGGTCACAACGGAGGTGTTTTTCCGCACCCTCAGTGAAGATGAATGTCAAAGGTACTGGCAAACCGGAGAACCTTCGGACAAAGCGGGTAGCTATGGTATTCAGGGTATGGGTGCGATATTTGTCGAGCATATCGAGGGCAGCTATTCTGCGGTGGTGGGACTACCCTTAATGGAAACGTCGTTGCTGCTGGGGCAGATGGGAATTCCTGTTTGGAAGCCGAAAGGCTGAACGTATAGCGAGTAGACTAGAGAAGAGAAATCGATGGCTGAAGAACTGCTGATAAATTTTGCGCCGATGGAGACCCGGGTTGCCTGATCGAAAACGGTATGCTTCAGGAGGTCTACATCGAGCGTGTCGATAAAAAGGGTATTGTCGGCAATATCTACAAAGGTAAGGTGGCCCGGGTGTTGCCGGGCATGCAAGCGGCATTCGTCGATATCGGACTTGAAAGGGCGGCGTTTATACATGCTGCCGATCTGCAGCCAAACGGACATAATCACGATGATAAGCCGAACAACGAGCTAAGTATCAGTTCGATGTTGCGGGAAGGTCAGTCACTGGTGGTTCAGGTAACCAAAGACCCTATCGGTACCAAGGGTGCGCGCTTGACTACCAACATCTCTATCCCCTCCCGGTTTTTGGTACTGATGCCGGACAGTGAGCATATCGGTATTTCACAACGTATCGAAAGCGAGGAGGAAAGGGAGCGGCTTAAACAGGTCGTGAACGACTATTTTGCTGCTAATCCGGACAGCCCTGTCAGTGATGGATTTATTCTCAGAACGGTTTCCGAAGGAGCGTCTGCCAATGACATCCAGTCGGATATCAAATACTTGCAACGTTTGTGGTGCAAAATCCAGGAGCGGATGAAAAAGTCCAAGGCCCCATCGGTGATCTATGAAGATCTGCCGTTGCATATGCGGGCTCTGCGGGATATGGCCAATCCCGGCATCGAGCGGGTTCGAATTGACTCCAGGGAGACATTCCAGAAAGCCAGCGAGTTTGTTTCCGTGCTGGTCCCCGAGATGGCAGATCGTTTGGAGTATTACCCAGGTGAGCGCCCCATATTTGATCTCTACAATGTCGAAGATGAAATTCAGAAAGCACTGGGCCGGAAAGTCGAGTTGAAATCCGGTGGCTATCTGATTTTTGATCAGACCGAGGCGATGACGACTGTAGATGTGAATACAGGAGCCTATGTGGGTCATCGAACCCTGGAAGAAACAATCTTTAAAACCAACCTGGAAGCAGCGACTTCGATCGGGCGCCAGTTGCGGTTGCGAAATCTCGGCGGCATCATCATTCTCGATTTTATCGATATGGAAGACCCGGAGCACCAGCGGCAGGTTTTGCGTACTTTGCAGCGTGCTTTGGACAAGGATCATGTTAAGTGCAAGGTGATGGGGGTATCGGAGCTCGGGTTGGTAGAGATGACCCGCAAGCGCACGCGTGAAAGTCTCGAGCAATTACTCTGTGAACCCTGCAGTCACTGCCAGGGGCGCGGCTCCATCAAGACGCCGGAAACCGTGTGTTACGAGATCTTCCGGGAGATTCTGCGGGAAGCACGGGCTTACGACACCGATACTTATCTGGTGTTGGCCTCGCAGCCGGTAGTGGACCGTTTGCACGATGAGGAGTCCGATCGCGTTGCAGATCTGCAGGAATTTATCGGTAAAAACCATCCGTTTTCAGGGTGATGCTGCGTACAGTACCGAGCAGTTTGATGTGGTACTGCGCTAGGCGCCGACAATGTTTACCCTCTCCAATCTGAAAAAACTGCTGCGAATCAAACTTAACCTGATCGTTGCATCGGTGGTGATCTGCGCGCTGATAATCAGCGCTGCGCGGCTGTTGATGTATACCTTGCCGGATCATCGGGAGCGTGTTGAGGCCTGGCTTAGTGACGATACCTTTGTGGTATCCATCGGTGAGTTACGCGGTCACTGGAATTATCTTCGCCCCGCATTGGACGTTAAGGGGGTGGTGCTGAAAAGCCCCAGCGATCAGACCGTCTTTGAACTGGGGCATCTGGAGTTGGAGCTGGATCTATGGGAATCGCTGGTCAGAGGCAAGGCGATTTTTCACCGGGTTATCCTTGATCGCCTGGAGTTGCAGCTATTGAGGACCCGGGAGCAGGGGTGGCAGGCCAGGGGGTCTTATCCAAGGCCGGCAACAGCGAACGGGTTGGAATTGAAAAAATACTGAAGCGCCTGGTCCGCCACGGCGAAATCCGATTGGTCAATGCCATTGTTCAGGTCCATTTTGAACAGGGCCCCAGTTATCCCCCCCAGGTTATTA
>JALQPE010001605.1:0-15401 GCA_030407315.1 Asparagopsis taxiformis | reverse complement strand
TCGATTGAGAAAACCGAGATCGCCGAGGCCCAGAGCGGAGGCGGAGAGCGATGTTTGCAGGAAAGCGACGGCGATTGGTGTGCGCGATCATGGTTCCCAGTGTGCCATGTCTGACGGCTCAACGTCCATGGGAAGATGCGTGGGCTCAGGGAAAGAAACATCGTGGCGGATTCCCGATTGCTGATAGGGTCCCGTCATGGAGATCGACGAAATCCTGCGCCAGACCTTCGGATTTCCGGGATTCCGGGAACACCAGCGCGAACTGGTGGAAGGCTTGCTTGGAGGGTGCGATGTGTTTTTGGAGTCATTGCCGACGGGAGGCGAAATCGCTTGTTATCAGCTGCCGGCGGTGGCGCGCGAGGGGTGTGCGATTGTCGTGAGCCCCTTGATCGCCCTGATGAAGGATCAGGTGGATGCGGCTCGAGCGAATGGCATTACGCGCGGCCTGTGCGAACAGTGCGTTGCCGGAGCGCGAAAACGATTGGCCGCGACGCAGGCCTATCGGCAGGGGAACTCGATCTCCTCTACCTCGCCCCGGAGCGCCCTCGCCATGGACGGCGTTTTGCAGCGTCTGCGGATTGTCCTCTGGGCGGGCCCACGTTTTTCGCGGTCGATGAAGCCCACTGCATTTCAGAGTGGGGCCATGACTTTCGGCCCGATATTTGGGTCTGCGGCGGCTGCGTGAGACCTTCCCGGAGATTCCCGTCGCCGCCTTCACGGCCACGGCCACCGCAAGGTGGCGGCGGACATCGAGAAACGGTTGCTCTTGCGTGATCCGGTGCGCGTTCGGGCGTCATTTGATCGGCCCAACCTTTTTTATGACGTGCGCGTCAAGGCGGATTGGAAGAGGCAATGGTGGGCTTTTTAAGGAACGACAGGGCCTGTCGGGAATCGTGTCCGGAGCACGCGCAAGAGCGTGGACAGCACCACGGCTCTATTGATTGCCAACGGGATCGATGCTCGTGGCTACCATGCAGGTATGGATCCCGAGGAGCGTGCGGACGCGCAAGAAGCCTTCATTCGCGATGACACTTCGGTCATCGTGGCCACGATTGCGTTCGGCATGGGAATCGACAAGGCGGATGTTCGTTACGTGGTGCACGGGGATTTGCCGAAAAACGTCGAATCGTATTACCAGGAGACAAGGGCGGGCGGGCCGCGATGGGGAGGCGTCCCACTGCCTGTTGCTTTTTTGGACCGGCTGACGTGATCAAACACAAGCGGATGTTAGACGACTCCAAGGAGGAAGAGGAACGTCTGCGAAGCTTACGTATGCTTCAGGAAATGGAGCGATTTGCCGCGACGCCACGGTGGCCCCGCCGAGGGCTCTTGAACTATTTTGGCGAGGACTACCCGAGGAGAACTGTGGCGCCTGCGATTTTTGCGCCGGGGATTTCGCACGGTTGATGCAACGGTGGAAGCACAGATGGTTTTGGTCAGCCATCGCGCGCACGGGCCAACGTTTTGGAGCAGTGCATGTGTGTGACATCGTCAGCGGACAGAACACTGCCAAGATTCGCCAGTTTCGGGCACGACCAGTTGAAGACCTACGGAGTGGGAAAGGCCAAGCCAAAAGCACATTGGCGGCGGGTGCTCGATGCGTTGATCGTGGGAGGGATTGTGCACAACCAGGAAGACGGTAATTTCGCCATCCCCAAGCTCACACCGGCCGCATGGAGGTGATGCGCGGCAATCAGGCATTTGAGCGTCAGGAAGACACGCGTGCGGAGCCCGGAAGAAAACGGCGGCCGTGCACGAAGAAGATCCTCCGCATCACCCCGGCCTTTCGAGCATTTGAGAGGGACCCGCAAGACGCTCGCAGATGCCGAGGACGTGCCCCCCTACGTGATCCTGACAGATCGAACGTTGCGGCTGATGTCCGCCTACATGCCTGAGACGGCGCCGGAGATGGTGAAGCTTCCACGGCATCGGTTTCGCATCGACTGGAACGGTATGGGGAGCGTTCCTTGAGGCCATTGCCACCTATCGAAAACAACACCCCGAGGCGGTACCCACGAGCGAGCAGAGGTTCCTGGTGCGGAGAGCATTCCCATTGAGAGGGGACAGCCCGTCCGACGAGGCCTGACCGAGACCGTCCTGGAGACGCGAGGCGCTGCTTGAGCAGGGCATGAGTTTGGAAAGCGATTGCCGAAAAGCGTGGGTTTGCGGTGTCGACCATCCGGCGCCATGTCGCGAGGCTCATTGAAGAAGGGCAAGAGATCGATTGGCGACCATATTTGCCGGAGACCGCCGAAGCGTGTCTGCGGCCCCTTTCGAGAAGCACGGACCTGCGGCGCTCAAGCCAATCATGGATGAGGCCAAAGGGGTGGCGCGCTACGAACACGGAGTCATCATGCGGGCGGTCCTCCTGCGTGAAGCCCAGGATGCCGCAAGCTTCGGCCCCGAAGTGTGACCCACAACAGCAGATAAAGGACTCTACTTCACAATAAAGGCCTGGCCTTTTATTGTGAAAGAAATTGACTGGATCAGTGGAGGAGGTAGAGGCAGTCATGAGGAAGCCTCGGCGATGCAGTTGTGGACCGAAGAAGGTGGTCGTGGGGTCGTACTTTCACACCATCACGCGGATCAACGGACGTCACTATCTCCTCGATGCGCACGCCAAGGAGACCTTCGCGCGCCTGCTGAGGAAGGTGGAGGCCTTTTCGGGTGTCACGGTGGTGACATGGGCGATGCTCGACAACCACCTCCACCTCGTGCTCCACGTGCCAGAGAAGCTCACAGCTGGCGCGATCGCGGAAGACGTGTTCTGGGAGCGGTTGGGGGCGTTGTATTCCCGTGAGGACATCACGGAAATCCAGGCCCGGATGGCGTCGTTTCACCGGATCAATGGTGGGCTCACAGGAATGGTGCAGGAAACCGCTTATCGAGAGGACTTTGTCAGGCGCATGCACGATCTGAGCGAGTTCATGAAGACGCTGCTGCAGCGCTTCGCCACCTGGTTCAACCGGCGCCCGATCGGGTGGGCCGACTCTGGGAGCACACGGTTCAAGAGCGTGTTGATCGAGGCGGGAGGCGTTGATGGCGGTGGCGGCTTATGTCGATCTCAACGCGGTGCGGGCCGGAATCGTCGAGGACCCAAAAGACTACCGGTGGTGTGGGTACGGTGAGGCGGTGGCAGGGAAACGCGGGCGCGACGCGTCTGGGCCACTTGATGCCGGTGAGGCGCTGCGCGATGGGCAGGGGCGTCCGGACTGGCGACGCGTGGGCCGGGAATATCGGAGGTTGCTGGTGGATATGGGCGAGGAACGGCGGACACCAGATGGGAGGCCTGTGAGAGAAGGGATCCCGACCGACGCGGCACAGGCGGCACGTGCCGAGGATGGGTGCCTTCCGCTATCAGCCTTGTTGCGAAGGCGGATTTCGTCCATTTCACGGAGGGTGCGGTGATCGGCTCCAAGACTTGTGAACCAGTTCTTTGAAGCTCAGCGGGTCCACTTTGGGCCAAACGAAAGGATGGGGCGCGGAGGATGCGAGGGGTGACTGGGCGACCTGCGTTCGCTGCGCGACCTACGGTGAGCGGATTCGATTCCCATCCGATTTTGGGGTTCACTCGATTCTTCCCTGGCTTGGAATTCTAACGGAACAGCAGGCAGATCCACTTCTCAAGAGCTCACGTTCCACCATTCGAGGCTCGTCCTGGCTTGTTGTCAGGTGGGCATGCCCCAGCCTGCCCAACGACTCGGCAGTGCTTGCGCGTTTGAAAGGCTCGCCACACAAGGGCGCGGTAGATATGACCAACGGCAGTCTGGATCTTGGGGCGATCATTTGTCTCGAATGATTCCGAGGCGGAAAAGTCCGCATGCCAGTGGTGGTGGGGCCAGGCGAACGCGGCGTTGGATGGTGCTTCCATCCACACGCCTGACGTTGTTGTGGAAAAGTCTTGGCTCGTCGCGTTGGCTGCCAGCCCTGACGATGATATTTTGATTCAAGTTCCCACCATGTTTTCCCGTCATCAGAAAACTGGATGGTGTCCCGGTATCGCTCGTCGCCCGTGTCACCGAGTCGGCCATGCGTAGGTCAAGACGATCTCTGGACCGTCTCTCGTGACTCTGAGAGGATGTGGCTCGACGCGGAGTGGTTCGGACGGACTGAGCTCAAGCGCCATCTTGAGCAAATTGGGCAGACGGTCGTTTTGCAATCTGTTGGCTGGGGCTCGCAGGCCTGAATCGATCCCAGGAAATTGGGTGATCCACGCAAGGTAGCCACCTTCCGTGGTGGCGGTGGACGCATGGAATAGTCCGGAATCGTCGGAGGACGCTCTCAATGAAAGGGCCTCCCTGTGGGATGAAGGATCCAGTGCGACTCCGAAGACATAGGCTTGCACCGGCGGTGGCGTCGAAGGTGAAACGGGTGAATGATGGCGTCGACTCACGTGTCCCGTGAACCGCTTTCAAACGTTTTCCGTGCGTTTCCCGTGTAGACCGTCATGGACGCGGGCTCAGCCAGTGAGGGAGTGCTCTCAAACGCCACGCTTTGGTGATCGGGGCGATCCACTCCCACCAGTGCAGCGTTTGGCGGTTCGATGGTGACGGCGGATGGGCAAACGTGGGCCCCATGGGCGTGTCCTCCGCGCCAGGGCCAAACGAATCGGTATGGATCTTCCCAGAAACGTGCGCCTGGCAAACATGTCGTCGAGTGGGAGACGTTGCACGAAAGCCAATGCGATGAGCACGCGGTCGTCGCGTCTTGGATCGACGGCAAGGGCGTAGCGTGCCCCTTCGACCCCGGATAGAAGGCGTGAAGACCTTGATGAACCGGTTCAATGGCTGTGAGGTTGGCGAGTTGGTCGCGAGATAGATCCCCAGATTTGCGTGGGATGCGTTGGATGCCCGCACACCAACCATCTCCGGGTGCGGACATTGCCACCAGAGAGATCTTTTCGCGGCCGAGCCGGCGTGCGCTGGTTCGTCTGGTTCGGCGCTCGCCAGTTCGGTCCATCCCTCGAGCAAGAGATGCGTTTCACCTCTCAGATGGGTGGCGTCGGTGAAGGCGTCGTTGGCAGCGCGCTCGACAAGGTCAAGCCTGAGGCGAAAGGGCTCATAGGGCGCGGGTGGCGCCACTCGAATGTGGTAGTGGCGTTGGCCTCGACAACGAAACGCCCAAGGTTGGCGGCGTGAGCGATTTGCGTGTCGTCGTGATAGAGTGCGAGTTTGATCGGAGGTGATCGCGGCTGGTGGGGATCGGGTGCGCACTGAGAACGACCACGCCAGTTTTAGGAGCCGTCCATTGCCACCAGCCGACGTCTTCACATGGGTCCAGTCTGAAAGGTGATGAACGGTCGAGAGCAGTTCTCTGGCGTCCTCGATGGTCTGGTTGAGTGAAAGAGGCACCCGCTCGACGCGCAGATTCACTCGGCCTTCGCCGTCGCGGCGCCAAGGTGACGCCTTCCCTGTATTTGGAAATGATAGCGCTCTCCCTCGCGAGCTAGAAAATGTGTCAGGCCACGGATGCGAAGGCTTGCGGTTGAGGCAATGGCAGTGGAGAGGCCCGCCCGAGATCGACTGGTCGTAGTTCTGCCACATCAGGGCCCTGGTAAACCCGGGCCAGTTCGTCAAAGGTCGTCCCGATGTTTGGATTCGATAGGCTCCGTCAGAAGGGGCTCTCCAGGTCCCCCAGAGACTGTTGCCTGCAGGGGGGCCTTCCGTACCATCGGGAAACTCGTGGGCGCCTGTGTGCGGTTCACCTGGCTCGGCGGTGGCTTGAATGGTGAGGCCGGTCACCGGTTGTCCCAGGAGGGAGCCGAGGTCAATGGCATCGCGGAAGGCGTCGTTGGGTGGTGGGGCGTCGTCGCCGACCCTGGAAATGGACCAGCGAAGGTTTTTATCAAAGTCACCACTACCGTGGACGAGCCCCTGGATGGCCAACCGATCGGCTGGCTGTGCGGAAAAATACGCGGACTCGCCCTGGGACAGATCAGCGATGGGTTGCAGATCCTCGAGTGACGTCCCGCGATGGAGCCGCTCACTTGCTTGTCGACGTCAAACCTGAAAATGCCTGCTTGAGCGGGCCGCCAGTTCCACCAGGCGCTATGGCGATATCCAAGGGGGCGGGGTTCCCCGGGTTCGATCGTGGTGAACACCATGGGGGCTTCGACCGAAATGGCGTTGCTTGTTCCAAGGTCCCAAGCGTCGCGGAAGAGGTCATTGGTCGGGCGCGCGAACGTTTTCGAAGTGGAACATCCCCACCATCGATTCTTCCGCATTCATGGAATTTTGATAGACTGCGAGGCCATAGGTTTTTCCCCGCGTCACTTCGAAGAAAAGAAGTTGTCACGGGTTTGTCTCGGACCGATGCGAGAGCACCCAGCTGGGAGCCATCATAGACGGCCAAGGAGAAGGCATCGCGGTCAAAACGAACCCTGGCTGTCCCGCCTTCATGGCTTTCCTTCCCACCACAGCCTCGGCTTGAAGGTGAGATTGTGTGGTTGCAGGGGTTCTCGCTGGGCGTGTCGCGGATCGAAAAGAACGTGGTCATCGGGGGCCCTCAGTCGTGCCCGCTGGGCGAAGACGCCGTTGTCGGTCGAGATCTGTTTTTTGGCGCAATGTGAAGGTGATTTCGCCCAAAGCCGGAAGTCCTCGAAGGGAAATGTGGTAGCGCTGGCTGGCAGAGATGGGGAAGGCATGGACGGTATCAAGAGTGAGGCGGGGACGGGATTCAGTGTATCCAAGGAATCTCCGGTGGCGACGACGGCGGAGAGCGCGCGTCTGGGCCACTCGGGTGGCATGGAGAGTTTCAAGCCATCCATCGGCCTTAGCATCGATATGGTACCAGAGGCTCCCGAGAAGTTGAGGACTCTTGGATGGATCCGGTCCCCCTAGGAGTCTGTCGGACTTTCGTAGAGAGATGAAATGGGCATGTTGGAGGCATGAGCGCCCGATTCGTTGATGTCGACCGCGAGACTCCCATGCTGCTGCCACCTGATTTGCGCGATTGGGTGCCTGAAGACGACATGGTTCACTTTGTCATTGAAGCTGTGCACCGCCTCCCTCTTGAGAGCTTTCGCGTCAACCACCGTGGCACTGGCGACCGGCAGTTCCCGCCCCACATGATGCTCGCGTTGCTCATCTAACAGTTACGCCAACGGAATCTTCTCCTCCCGCAAGATCGAAGATGCCACCTACCACCACGTCGCCTTCCGCTATCTCACTGGCAACACCCATCCCGATCACGACACCATCTGCAATTTCGTCGTGAGAACTTTGAAGCGTTCAATCAGGCATTTGTCAGTGTGCTAGAGTTAGCCAAAGAACTCAGCTCCTCAAGCTTGGCACCGTCGCTCTGGACGGGCACGCATATCAAAGCCAACGCCTCTATCGACAATATTACCTACGAACGAGCCATAGAAGTTCGCCAACAGCTTGAGCAAGACGTCGCCGAATTGATAGAGCGAGCCGAGAAGGCCGACCAAGGTGATGAAGCGAGCAGAAACTCCCCAAGGAAATCGTCCGGCGTGAGAAGCTCATCCGCAAGATGGATCAGGCCATCGACAACCTCAAACAACGAGCCGAAAGCCGCGATGAAAGAGCGCAGGCCAAGTATGAAGCCAAGCTTCGAGAGCGCCAACTGAAAGAAGAGCAAACCGGAAAGAAGCCCGGAGGGCGTCAACCCAAGCCGCCCAAGACTGGGCCAGAGAACAGCAAAGAGCAGTCAAACCTCACCGACGCCGACGCCCGTCTCATGCGTAAAAACAAGCGCTCCGGGTTCACCCAAAGCTATAATGCACAAGCCGCAGTAGACGCCGATGGAAGTCAGCTCATAGTAGGTCAACATGTCAGTCAAAGCGCAGTGACAGCACTGAGTTGGAAAACGGGATCAATAGTATCCCGGAGGAGGTAGGCAAGCCTGATCGGGACTAGCAGATGCCGGGTACGTAGATGTGGAGGCGATCGGACCGAATAGAAAGGGATCAAGGAATAGAGATGTATGTGAGTGTGCATCGAGAAGACGCCCACAGCGAACGAACCTAGATTATCGTCCCAAAAAGCAAACCCGAGCGACCAAAGAAGCAGGTCAGAGATCGCGGCTGATCGCGATGCGAGAGAAACTGCAAACGAAGAAGGGAAAGAACGGTATGCCAAACGCAATCACACGGTCGAAACGGCCTTGGGATCATTAAGGCCGTGATGGGATTTCGAGGATTCTTGCTGCGAGGAATCGAGAAAGTCCATGGGGAGTGGGTCTGGTAAGTCTGAGCTACAACGTGAGGCGGTTACACCGAATGATCCAATCTGCCTGAGCAGACCTGCGAGCGTTGAGAATGGAGCAAACCGCTCAGACTTCGTCACGAGTTTTACGTCTGTGGCCAGGTCCGACAGACTCCTAGGCGGGGCTCATTGGCCTCCCAACTCGCCGCTCGAAAGTCCGTCGAGATTGAGGCAGGGATGCCCGTGATGCGTTGACTCTGTGCAAAGTCGTCTTGGGCGAGGCAAGAGACCAGGCCGACCGCCAGAAGGCAGAAAGGCGCCGTAATCCGATTGGGCGACATCTCCATTCACGGATTGGAGACGAGGGATTTTGATTCGTCAAACATTCAATGTAATACATTGAATGTATTTTGGATGTGATTTGCGCTCTCGAGGCGCCGACTATGGGAGTTGAGTGAAGCGAATTCGGTAGAAATACCGTCGGGTGGCGTCACTGGCTGGAGCCTGGGAACGGTATCGGACACTGGCGGTGCCATCGCCGTTGTTGCGGCTCGAGAGATAGGTGAATTCGGCCGTGGCGTCGCGCCAATCGGCGGCATTGTCTTGCGGCCTCGTGGCAATGGACACATCGTCGGCGGCCAAGTTTCGCACGAAGGTCACCACAATGTAAGGGGTGGTGATGCCATCAATGAGAAGTGGCTCGATGGTGCCTTGGGCCTCCCGACTGAGAGCCTCCGCTGCCGTCGTTGCTTCCTTGGGCATATTCGAGAAAAGCACTTTCACCATCGGCATCGCTATCTTCAGAGGCCGCTCCTATGAAACTCTCGGTATCCGTGCCGCCTGGATTGCCGCCGATGGCCTGGCTCGACCGCCAGCCTGAGGGTTGGAGAGATCGGAGTGGTTGGCGTTTGGGTTGGTAGAACAAGCGAGTAGCCATTGCCGTCGGCATCGACGGGCCAGGGCTCGACGTCATTGTAGAGGAGATCGGCGATGATGAGCCATCCGCCGCGGCCAGGGTGAGGCGTTCGCCATCGTTGCTGAGAGAGCCGCCGTAGGCTCCGGCGATGGTCGCGGTTTCACCCCATAGCGAAAGTGAAAGGCGGCGACATCATCGACCACGAGGAGGCGTCCCCCAGGAGGAATGACGAGGGATGGTGCCGGCAGGTTCATTGGCAAACGTGAACGTGACGCCATCGGTGAAATGGGCTCCCGCAAGGTTGATGGCGTTGGTGTGTGAAAGGTTGAGCAATCGATGAATTCGAAATCACCCCGGGTCGTGATCCGGCGGCGATCTCTTCCGGCGATGGCTGGGCTGGGCGGTAGTGGACTTCGCTGATGGTAGGTTGGTCGGAGAGACCGGCTCGGCGCTGACGGCGAAGACAACCGCGTTGCAATGGGCTCCACTGAACGCCGTCAAACACACGTGCCTTGACCTCGACTCCACCGGACAGTGGCACGGGGGCGCTGTAGGCACGGGCACTGGGGAGAGATTTTCGGTTGTCCCGCTCACTGTGCCTGCCAGAGCGCGTCAGAACTGGTCAGGTTGAAGTTCAAACCATGGATGGCGAGCATGTTGGTTCCTGCCCGAAGTTTGGAGAGAGGTGCGCCGTCAGATCGAAGGCCGTGAATTGCAGCGCATCGCCGTCGTCGTGGGAAGCGGTGGCACCACTGTTCCAGACGGGATTGGCGGGCGTTCGGATGGCATCACGTGCCACTTCGGCCCCGTTGAGATAAGCGACGAAGCTGTCGTCGTAGCGAAGGCGCAAGCTGAGGCTGTTGAGCAGACTCGGATCGGTGACTTCAAAGGGGATTCGGATGTAGACGGTTCGATTCTTGCCATCCATTGCGGCTTCGACATCGAGTCCAATGTGCGGCGTGTAGGTGTTGGCGGCGGCGGTCTCGTAGCCGACGCCTTGAGGTCCACTCTGCCACTGACCTGCGTTCGGGGGTGAGGTGGTGTTGGTCCACTGCGACTGCGCGAGCGTGCTCCCACCGTTGGCAATGGACGGCACCAGAGCCTGGCACGAGGCGTCGGTGTCGATGAGTGTGATTCCCTGGCCGGGGACGCGTGGATCGCGGCCGTCCACGGTGTAGTAGATGGTCGCCCCTGACCAGTTGTTAGGATCCGAGAGGGTCAACGAGAAGCCTGCGGGCACATTGCCTCCGGGCTGGTTCAAGGCGGGGGGTAGGGCTGGGTCCATTGGTGCCTTCTGATTGGGACTCGACCCAGGCCATCCGGTCGGTCAGCCAGTCCTTCATCCAGTCCACTCCAATTGGTGGGTGGTGCGGGGAGAGAAGCCTGGTGGGTTGGGCCACACGTCGGTGCC
Organism: Asparagopsis taxiformis; assembly: GCA_030407315.1. Lineage (NCBI taxonomy): Eukaryota > Rhodophyta > Florideophyceae > Bonnemaisoniales > Bonnemaisoniaceae > Asparagopsis > Asparagopsis taxiformis. The sequence continues at coordinate 4,909 of JALQPE010001605.1, read as the reverse complement.
GAGGATCTTCCAACGGTCGAAATTTCGGCTCACGGCGGACTGGCCTGAGCCATCTGGAGCGTCGAGTTCGGCGTCAAAGGCGTCGATCTTGGCCAAAAGAGTGGCATTGGAGAACCCATCTCGTCGCAATTCCAGAAGCGGTCCCGTAGGCGAGCGTGAACTCGGGATCTTCGAAGAGACGGTCATACCAATATAGTTGGTGCCACCCAGTTGGTCATAATACCAGCCGGTCGGGAATTGCCCGCCATTGTATCGGCGTTGCCGAGCGAGAGATTGTAGTCCCAGACAGGAAGCGCACGCACCTTCCCACCGCGGTCTTTTTGGAAATATTGGCTGATGCGAAAGCCATCGATCTCCTTGAAGCACTCGACGAAGAGGTGGTTGTCGATGAATGAAAGGGTGTCGATGTAGGCATCGTAACCCGAGGTGGGATCGGCGAAGTTGGGTCCATGGAGAGCGGCTTCGAATCGTTGATGTAGCCACGCAAGTAATTGAATTGGGCGTCGTTTAAAAAGCTCGGCACATGCGTGTCGAGTGGAATGCCTTCGATCGCGGTGTTCCAAGGCTGCGAGTGCGGGCTTTTATCCTTCTTGAAAATGTAGCCTCCCGTGATGAGAGCGGGATCGGTGACCTCTTCGCAGAGACGAGCCACATCGACGCGATCCCCATCCCGTTTGATCTTCTCGATGAGCACATAGACCCCGCGATAATCGTCCATGGAGACAGCGTCGCCGTCCATGTTGAAGAAGAGCTCGACGACCGGGCGCGCATGCCTGCGCCTTCGCCCAGGAGTTCCCGAGCGCATTGATAGACCAGTTGGTTGCGCATGAGGTTTTTGTCAGAGTAGGCGCGTGAAGGATCCAGTCGGACTCTGAAGGCATGCCGAGGATGGAGACATCTTTGTCCTGGTCCTCGTTGTTCCAGGTTTCCCAGGCGTACTGTTTTTTGGGGAACCCGAGGAACTCTGGCCTCGGACGTGCATCCCGCCGCGTCCTGTGAAATCAGTGGCGCCGTTCATGTGGGCAAGGCCGTCCGTGGGATCGCGGTCGATGACGACCGTGTAGACGGGCCGAAAAGGTCTGGGAGCATTGGGATTGCTGGCCAAATCGACATTCACGCCGTCGGAATCTGCGATCACGATGGGCAAGGCCGAGTTGAAGTCCCCCACATCGGCCGCCAGTTTGATGAGCGTGCGGCTCTTGGACCTCCCCTGGCAGTTTTCCTGGGTCAAGACCCGAGCCCGGACCGTGGTGGTGCTGAAGGCGATGAGTGTGTTGTTGTAGATGGAGGAGTTCTCGGTGGGAATGGTGCCGTCGCGGTGAAGCGGACGACGGCCGTGGGCGAAGCCGGTGGAAGGATGGTCAGAGTTGTGGCGGCCTCGAAAACCCCTCCGGTCTTGTCGAATTGCACGTCTTCCGCTGGCGGCCCCGCCGCCTGGAGACCCTTGTTCGGAGCGCCTGGCGTCGGCGTTTCCAGATAGCCCCGGGTCCGCGCGTCTCCCAGTCGCCGTAGGCGATGTCTTCCTTCTGTGCCTGATAAGTGTATCTGACAGAACCGTGGAGCCGTTTGGAGCGAGGAGGCCGACGTAACCTCCGTCCTTTTCCAAGCTGAAATCGGTGTGTAGAGGGCTCGAGGGATCCGCCCGGTTTTTTGCCCGAAGCGAAAACGACGAGGTAGCCGTAGGGCGGCAAGATGACGTTGGGCAAGGTCCAGGTGGCAAGGTGGGTGGCGTCGGCACTCAAGCGGTAGCCTGACAGATTGACCGAGGTGCTTTGCCCGTTGTAGAGTTCGATCCAGTCCGGCCGGTCACATTCGTCATCCTCCCAGGTGGCGTTGTCGGCGAGGAATTCGCTGATGACCACACCGCCGGTTTCCGGGGGACTGAGTGGGGTGGTGGAAACCTCAAGGTTGTCGATGGACGTGTCCTGGGTCGCACCGACGGTTCGAGCGGAGAAGGCCACTCGATCACCGGGTGCCGGGACGAACCCTGGGGCGGAAAATTGGTGACAATGGAGGCGTTGTTGTAGAGGACGTCGAGTCCTGCACTGTCCCATCGGACGACGACGGGAATCCATTGTCCGTCGACGGCATCGAAATTTTGAGTGCGGTTTACTGACGGAGACACCATCGGTGAAGATCTCGATGGACGGAGAGTCCCCGCCGTTGTTGTAGGTGTCCCAGGCAACAACGAGACCGTTGTCCATGGCGAAACCCGCTTCGCCACCGCCGTTGCCATTAGGGATGGCGCCGATGTTGACGGTGAAGCCGTCGGCTCGAGTGCTGGCACTGGCCATACGGAGGTCGAAGCGCACGCTGAAGGCTGTCATCTCCTTCCCGGGATCGAGATCGGCAGCTTGAAGGAGGCGCTCGTGTTGTTGGTGCCGTCCGCGGTCAGGCGGAGGGCGTTGCTCTGGATCGAAGCGACACCGTTGTTCGAGTCGATGGCAGACCCGTCGCCGAGATTGGTGGTGCCGTTGGTGCGGTTGAAGGCTTGGGGTCCGTAGGATCCGGCAAAGAGCGGGGTGAGAAGAAGCGAGGGAGATCAGGGCATGGGGGAGCCCGTGAAAGCAGGGGGGAACATTCACTGAGAAGAGTAGCACGCAATGGGGTTCCGCGCCATCAGGAGGCGAGAGAACGCGAATTTCTTGGATGAAAGCCTAACATCAACAGAGACCTACGGCAGAGATTGGGGGCATCTTTCACGAAAAGGAAAGATGAGAGGCGAATCTGCGAGGCGCGGGCTGGCCTCGATGGGCGTCCTGAGCCGCTCCGATTGGGGTCAAGCCATGCGCACGAGACGCTTTTTGTCCAGCTTGAGCACGTCGCCGGATTTCAAGCTCAAGGACCCTTTGGGGTCGGTTTGCTTTTCGCCGTTGAGCTGGATGCTTCCCTGCTGGATGAGTCGCCGGATGTCGCCGTTGGAGCGTTTCTGGGCAACGTGTCCTGGTAGACGCCACTGACAAAGCCAATGAGCGGGACCTCGCCATCGGGGCAGGTCACCTCGGGCAGGTCGGCCTCTTCGAGGCTGCCCTTGGCGAATTTGTTCTCGAAATTTTCCCGGGCGTTTTGGCCCGCTTCCTCGTTGTGATAGAGGGCCACCGTTTTGGCCGCGAGCTGCTTCTTCGCTTCCATGGGGTGCAACGAGCCATCCAAGTTCTCGCCGATGACGAGTTGGTAGTAGCGGGCATGAGTTCGTCGGAGATGCTCATGAGTTTTCCGAACATCTCGTCTGGTGCTTCTGTCAGTCCAACGTAGTGCCCAAGCTCTTGCTCATCTTCTTGTTGCCGTCGAGGCCTTCGAGCAGAGGAAGGGTCATGACGACCTGGGGCTCCATGCCCTCGCCCTTCTGCAGATCGCGGCCGACCAGGACGTTGAACAGCTGATCGGTTGCCGCCGATTTCCACGTCCGAACGGATGACGACTGAATCCCAGCCCTGCATGATGGGGTACTGGATCTCGTGGAGACGCACTTCCTGACCTCGGCAAGGCGCTTCTTGAAATCCTCGCGCTGGAGCATCTGTTGCATCGTGACCCTGGCATTGAGCTTGATGACCTCCTGAAACGGCATTTTGGAGAACCAATCCCCGTTGTAGACAACTTCCGTCTCTCTCGTTCGAGAACAAGAAGGCTTGCTCGGTGAAGGTCTTGGCGTTCTCCAGAACTTCGTCGTGAGAGAGAGGAGGGCGCGTGACGGAGCGACCGGAAGGATCACCGATCATGGCGGTGAAGTCGCCGATGATGAGCACGACCTGGTGACCGAGATCCTGGAACTGACGGAGTTTGCGTAGCTGGACGGCATGGCCCAGGTGAATGTCAGGGGCCGTGGGATCGACACCCAGTTTGACGCGCAGTGGGTCTCCTTTTTTGAGTTTGGCCGCCAGTTTCTTCGCGGCTATGGACGTGTTCGGCGTCCTGGCAAAGCAGGGTGAGGGGATCGTCGGTCATCGAGGGTGGGAAGGCGATGGAAAAGGGCGTGTGGTGAATGTCAGTTGAGCAGATCGCGGAGATCTCGACGGGAGATCTTCTTTTCGCTGTTCGGGTCGTCAATGATTTGAGCGGATACTTGTCCCTTTCGTAGGCACTGCGTTGATCCAGGGTGCGCGGCGCCTGGGGCAACCGGAAATCTTCGCGGGCCACCTGCTGGGAACCATCGGGAGCCGACTTGCGAGAAAAGACGCGCTTGAACCAGGAGTTTTCGTGGTTCTGCCAGGAAGCGACCTGAGAACCTTCGCGGGCTTCCTGGTCCGGAAGGGGCGTTTGTCCGAGAAATAGCCCTTCTCCCGAAGTTTGTAGTAGGGGTGGGAGGAACTGAACTCTTTCTTCTCGATCGAGCTCCGGAGATAGGCTTCCTTGCCCTCAAACTGTTTGCCGTCGAACGCGCTCTTTGTTGGGATCGTAGGACCCGAACATGCGCATGGCTTTTTCTTCCTCCGCCGCCTGGCCTGCGGACGGATCAGGGGCTCGAATTCGGCGAACTCGTTTTCGACCGAGGTCGCGCACGAGACGGCGACGACGAGGAGCGGAAGGGCGAGCAAAAGATCGAGGCGTGGCATGGCAGAAGGACCAACGGTGGGATCGGCCCTCCTTCAACCGAGAATAGCGCTCTCAGGGCCTCAAGGGTCGCGGAGGAGGCGGCACGAGAAGCTGTATCCGGCCCATACGAGGAAAATCCCGAGAAAAATGCTCAGGGAACGTAGAGAATCAGTTCGAAGATGCGTCCTCTTCGAGGAAGGACCATGACTCGAACCCGAACGTCGAAAAGGTGGTGAAGGCCCCGAGCACGCCGGTGAAGAGAAAAAGGGACGTCGTCGGGTTGAAAGAGATGGACGCAATCGGCCACGCCCTTGAGCAGGCCGATGGTCAGGCATCCTGTCAGATTGGCGAGGAGGGTGGCGAGGGGAGAGGGCAG